>CAJPVJ010001870.1:0-14758 GCA_905397405.1 Oppiella nova
CACACACACACACACACACACACACACATAAGTATAACGATAGATATTGTTATATTTAAAACTAAATATACTTTTGAGAAATGTACACGATAAATTAATTTCAAAAGTATTGAATTGCATTCTATTTTTATATAGACAGCTTTCGAAACAAACTTTGTACCTTGTGCAGTTTTGCGAATCTAATCCAAAACCTTAAATATCTCGACCCAATCCGAAAATTAATCAGAAATAGGTAAACTGTTTAATGGCAATATAATAATATCTATAGTACAATATAAATATGAATGAATAATCATGTTATCATTAAAGTGAGTAAATAGTAAATTGCCATTTATTGATATTTTTAACATTATGTTTTTATGCAAAATTCTATGATATGAGTTTTGAGTATTAAGAATATTCTTTTTCATATAGTGTATACAGTAAAATTTATATAATATGCAATGTAACTTGCTCAATGTTTCTATAATTAATATAGATGATTAGGGTATATTCCAAATTTTAAGATTCTATACCCCTTTAATTAAAACTCAAAGTTCAGAATACTGTAAGGCTTACAGTGTAAGCATAACCTAACAGAATATGAATACCATGGTACAATAAATATGATATGAATGCTAGAATACTGCAATGATGTGGTGATGTTTGCACGTACTATATGTTCATGAGGGGTGGGAGGAGTGTTTGCGATACAGTAGTAGAGTATAGGTGTAAGTGGTGTGGAGTTGAGCCCATAGTGAATGGAGTGAATGCTGTACACAGTATACAGTGAATAGTGTATTGAATGTTAGCACAAATGTATTGATAATTAGTTTCATTGATTGCTTCCAACCATTCGGTCATTCATTCATTGGTTTCATTGTAATCACAATCAACTCGTTGTACAACACATTGACGTCAACTGAGACCCGACGGCACTCACAGCACATCCACTCATAGGTATGTATTGAAGGCTTTGTCTGACAATCAATCACTCAATTAGTCACCAAAAGTAAACATCTCTTCGTTATTGACATGAGTTTTGAAACACTATTCAAATGCATTTAATCATACAATCGGTGATTCATTTGATGACCACTTGTCACACGTGTGTCCACGAGTGCACTCATCCATCCATTCAGATGGTGTCCAACCGCACTATATTGCAGTTGATCTCAAGACAATTGTTTGACACTTGAGATGACAATCAAATGAATTGGTTATACATTGCATTCAAATGAGATTTTGTTGACTAATGTCTGAATGCATATCAATTATAATCATATTATTAGTTATGATATAGTGTTTGCAGTTTGCTTTCTAAACAAATAATTGCTTCTAGTGAAATCTACACATTTATTAGCATTTTATTTAGTTTAGTAACCTATGAGTCAATCATTAATTCATTCATTTGACCACAAATTGATTTCTTTTGATTTCAATCAATAGTGTTATGAATGCATATGAGACGGGTAATCATTGAACTGTTACGCAATGACCACATGAATGCCCAATTGTACCAATTGTACCAGGGCACCCTTACACCTTAGCTGTCAAAGTGACCATCCCTTTACACCCAAAACTCCATGTCTATGTCTACCACTATTCACAAGTACTACTGCATTGCAATCTATGACACTATTTGTCATACAAATGGTGCGGTTCTGTACAAGAATACCATAATTGCAATCAGTTTTCAATATTTATCAGTAAACTAGTAATTAATGAAATCGTAATAATATGAGCTATGACAGTTTATAATTTATCATATTTATTACCAGTGTCATTCATATGACTTACACATTGAAAATATGCACAAAATGAGATTGATAATATGCTAATTAAATGCTAAGAAAATGCTATTTAAATGAATGTTATAATAATAGAGTCTATATATACGATACAATTTATTGATTTGTTGTACAGTATTACAGTTAAGGCGACAATTATGAAAACATATTTATCTAAAAACAACAAAAAATATTTGAATACATATTTTGTGATTAAATTAAGAAAATTATTTTGTTTGAAAAATGACGAGAAAGTTAGCCTAAAATGAATTCAATATTTGCTGACAAATACTGGACTTATTGTTGAGTATATCTATAGAAAGCTTTTATTTTAATTGAAAAGTTGACTTAAAGATAAAATGATTGTTTTGATGATTTGTATGAAATTATATTATTTTAAATGAGTTTTTATTTATGAAAAAATATGCAAAAGCAAAATATAGTGATATTTGCAAACATTTTGAGTGTTTTATAAATCGATTGAATGTTTGTGTGTTTGGAAAGAGTGGAGAAAATAACGATTGAATTGTTAGATACTATGAACTATAATAGAGTTTAGAGACTTAGAGTATGAATATTATATAATAAATATAGAATATATAGAAATAATGAAGTTTAGAGTAAATGAGAAAATATTGCTAAATATATGCAAAAAGTATTGCAAAGACATTAGTGTTGGCTCGGAAGAAGACAAAAGTGTGACACATTTGGATCAATACACTAGCAATTTGTGGCACCAATGAGAAGCACAAACACTGTGTTCTACCAGTTCTACCAGTGCTACCAGTGCTGGGATATGCCGTTACCGTCGCTTAGAGACAAAGTACAACAAATACATCTAAACAATAAAAAGTTGCCTAAACCTCAACCACCTGATGAGGGCTCGCTCTCAAACATGAAAATGATTATTCATTTTATCATTTATCCCTCTATTCATACTATACATCATTAATATTTGCCTATAACTTACGACATACTCAATACACTCCGCAGTATTGCTATCAATTGAACACTATTTTCACATTTCATACATTTAGTACAGTATTGCATATCATTGTATAACAAGTAATAAAAATTAATTTCCTTTTTCTATTATAATTCTATAAACTTTTTGCAATATATCTGTTAATAAGGTTATGAATAACTTATTCTTAAATTATTTTTTTTGTAGACATTTATAATAAAATGAGGAAAAATGAAAAACACAGAAAATGTGATATTGTCTCGAATTTTATTAAATTTGTTTTGCTTTCAAAAGACGGTGTCTTTCACTATAGAGTACAGTATTTGATAGAAATGTACTGCAAATACATTTCTTTGCTTTCAATACATGCATTGTATTTGTCGTGAAAAAATGCAAATATATTGAATAATGGAGAGAACCCCTCATCAGGTGGTAGTTGACTACAGTTCCGTACTCTTCACCGCTTAGTCTATATTTCAATATTTTATTTTTGATTACTATTTGTTGTGGTTTTGTTTCTAAGCGACACAAACGCTACATCCAGTATTGAATGCAATGTAAAACATATTAATTTATTGTTGAGTCGTTTTTCTTGGCCGCAAAATTTCAATAAGTATTGATTCCGAGTTTCAAACTTGAGTTCAATTCATTTGCTATCAGTGCCAGTATAACACTCGCACATACCGGTGCCTCAAACCGATAAACCACTTTCCCTAATGATATGCATTTAATCAAAAGTCTATTTGGTGTGCATTTGTATCGACTTATCCCTATCCTATCCACTAATATATGTTGGATTTGGGTTCAAAAAAGTCATGTATTTGTCTGCCTTTTAACAGATATTATCCGAAATGAATGACATGGATAATGGTAGTCATAAACGGACATTAGATGAGTTGGACTTAGAGATCAAAGACGAGTTGGACTCAAATAATCACCACAACAACGAAGAGTTGGATGAACTGATCGAAGAGGTGACGGATGGCTCTGAACCGCCGGCAAAGAAAGTGCGCGCCAGTGAAGAGCTGGACATTAGGTTTCTGGTGTCGAGTAAAGTATGTTTGAAGTAATGATAATTATGCAGAAATGCATTACTAATGAATATTCTGTATTCTGTTGTGTTTGTGTTGCACTGATAGGAAGCCGGTGCCATAATAGGCAAAGGAGGGGCTAATATAAACCATTTAAGAAAACACGTAAGATTTGCCACTTTATTGTTTCGTTTGTTTCCAATACTGTAGTCATTGGCGACCACTCTATTCGACTCTTAAGTCTTTGTATTGTTCTATAAATTGAAGTCATTCTAAGTGTATGTCTTTAGTGTCACTTCCAGTCCTCGAGTGATAGGTTATCCAAAGAGTGAATTGTATCCAAAGAGAAATATCTCTCAATTATGAGTTGTGGGTTAAGAGTAGGCCTTAAGTCTAGAATAAGTCTCTCTGAAATGCTTGTAACCGAAAACGAGGATAACTCGAGTTTTGCCTCTTTTTTCTCTTTCCCATTGCATATCATCTCTGGTGTCCATAACTCTTGGCGGCCATCCGTCTCGACATTAACACTGATTTGTCCCAATAATAACTGTTCGCTATTGAAACTGCAATACCGGCCCAACGTTTTGACCATTGATTACATCCAACCATAACCACCATTTGTCCAAAAACCCCAACACTTATTGATTTATACATTAAATACAAATAAATCGATTTATTTGAACCTTTGGCCGAATGCTGTTCTCACGGACTCTGACCTACCCATGAAAATAAAGTATAAGTCAAGCGTAACTGTGCCCGACTGTCCTGGCCCTGAACGGTATATACACATCATATTCTCTATCCATACAATCAGTTTAGGCGACCATCAATTCCAATCAATTGCCTCACTCTTCGGCCAATGATCTCCTTTCCTATCCGTGTATTTCATGTGTCCTTTCATTCTAGGGTTTTGTCGATCGTCTCGAGTATCGAAACTCTTGGAGATATACTCACAGATGTCATCGGATATATCGATGACGTATGTATTCATTGTAACCGCCGTTTGATTTGATTGTTTTAATTGTAATCCTAATCCTAACTCAATATAGCGCTCCAATAATAACAACACAACAGAACGGGACGTAGAGTTGCGTCTTCTGATCCACACTTCACACGCCGGGGGTATCATTGGAAAGGGAGGCCAAAGGATCAGGGATTTAAGAGATGTAAGCACTAACTATTGGTTTTCTGTATATTTTATTAATAAATTTGTGGGAACTGTTAATAAAGCAAACAAAGGCAGCGATTAAAGTGTTTTCCCAGTGCTGTCCGATGTCAACAGAGCGCATATGTGCAGTACAGGGGGGGCCCACTGTTGTCATATCTGCTATTAAAATAGTGTTAGACATAATACTTTCGTCGCCAATCAAAGGACCCGTCAAACTATACGATCCCTACAATTTCGATGTTTACGGCGCCCCTGAATATGGGGGATATACCGACCCCTCGCCCACTAGTTTTCGTGGTCGGGGTCCTAATATGCCATACGGTAGAGGGACCGGTGTTCGCATGGGACGGATGAATGACAGGCGAGGTGGTGGTTGGCAACAAGAGCCGCCACCCCTCCCTCCTGTTCCCGATGCATGGGTCTCACGAATGCCTTTTAATGGACCGGCAGATAGACGTCCACACAATCAGATGTATTCGAGTCGTTGGCTTCCATCGGGTAAAGAATGCATTGTTTTGTTGTAAATGAAGTGCTTATATGTGTAGCTATTGTATGAACAGATAATCCCCGGTCAGTTCCGCCGCCCACACAATCGCCCCAATCGGGCGCAGAGACGCCCTATTGGTCTGATGTGATACCAAACGATAGTATCACTGCAGGCGCTCCCATTCATTCACCAAGTTCCTGGACCAGCGCTTATTCCGCTGCTAATAATGAAGCAAATTTTGGCCAAAATTCTGGTGAAGAGGTCTCCAATTTGGTGGAGAATTCTGACGGATCCGCTTCGGCTACTATTAGTGTTCCAAATAATGTACGAATCATTTGTTACTCTTTAAAGAATTAGTTTTTCTTAATATTGTCCGTTAGGTCGCCGGTGCTATCATAGGAAAGGGCGGAAATCGGATAAGACTTGTGCGCCGGGACTCTGGCGCTGATATAGCTATTGATAGCGCTGTTGGTCCGGGCAATGAGAGGATGATCACAGTGAAGGGCAACGCACATCAGGTCCGAATGGCCTGCTCTATGATCCACAAGAGGTTGGCTTTGATAATTGAAGTGATGATATGGAACTGTTAGTGGTGATGGTCTACAGCACATGGACTCGTGTCTGTCTGGAAGACTAGTGATTTTGTTGTTCTGAATGTGAGAAACAAGAAATCACTTAATCTTCCGATGGATTCGAGTAATACTACTAACACTAACACTAACTCTTAATCCTCTACTCTATTGGTTCCACTTTGGAGTCATTTCTAAATTATCCCATATTTTGTTTGATAGCATTGCTGACAATACCCGACGGTTTTGAAACATTGGTTCCCTTCACTGATTTGTATCCAACAGTAAATCAAATAAATTTATATCTAATATCTCATCGATTATATATACCTTGAACTCCGATTACATACTTTTTGACTCAACACTTATTTTTTATATTTTCTATCATTAGTCAGACATAAATGAATGTAATTTAAATCAATATTCAACAAAATGGAAACAAATTTAAATACAATTAATATTTTGAACATTTAATATATGATTGCCATTCCGTTAATTACAAAAAACATGTTTTGACAACCATCAATTTAGTTATTATATATTTTGTTAGCGATTATGGTTTAAATCAAGGCAATTGTGCATTGATATGAGCTTTAAATGTTTAAAACTGACTTTAATTTAATAAAAATAATTGATATTTATTGATCGCTTGCTTAACCATATATTTATTGGCTAACAACTAACATCATTTGTCGAGTAACGTAAGTTAATTCATAAAACAAACTAATCGGTACTACCATTCCGACCGACCACCCAATTTGATTACCAGTAGTTAACATCTAACATACAGTAAATACACCGTAAGGCTGTCGGTGTAATGGTTTACAAGTACTGTAATCATTTTCAGCACTAATTATTTTTGTCACATATACACAGTAGCGATGAGTTGCAAATTAAATCAAACACTTATTTAGATTTCATTAAATTCCAGTTTTTTTTATAAATATATAAATAATTATCATTTTGACATAAAGTTTAGATAAAAAGATTTCTCACAATTATTTTCAATTTTCATATAAGTTGGTTATTTGAAATTATCATATGTCAAAACGAATTTTATATTATAAAACCACAATTTATATTAAAATATGAACTAATATATAATATTAGTCTAATAAAATAATTAAAAATTAATATATTTACAAGTTAGTATGCATTACGTTAATATGCAGTCATAAAATGAACACTTGCACTTATTTAATAAGCTATAAAACACATGAATTAAGTAATTATACTGTTATAAAGTCTAATATACATTACTTTTTGATTGATTAACTAATTTAATATATTGTACAATTAAAAGTTTATATTAAAATATAATGAATATTGTAATAAGAATTGTAAAACAATTATACATTGAATACAATTATTGTATTAATATATAAAAGAGCATTAAATGAATGTCAAGAATATTCTGTACGATGTGTGCAATGAGAGGGCAACAGATGTCTCTGTGAGGCCTACGAGTCGTAAGCATAATATGTTTGGCGCCAAACACTGATCACTGGTTTGCAGTGTTTTGTCATTTGATTGAAACGTTTTGATTGTATTTGAGATATGAGTGGACATGAAGACGAAGAGGAGGACGAGTTGCAGAGGATTCTCGAGGGAAGGGATGTCGAGGAATATAACCACCACTTAGACCGACGCCATCGACACTCCACCCGTTCAGACAGTGATGACGATGAGGACGAACCACAACACACTTCACGTCGTGATTACAGACACAAGAAGTCCAACAAAGACACCGATGAAGCCATTGAAGGGAAACGCGTGAAGAGACCATTAATTGATGATAACTCCGGCGACCATTCAGTTGACAAGACAGGCCAAGAGCGTGAAGATGTGGACACTTATTCAACTAACGAAGACAATGGGACTAAAGTGGTGGCGAAAGTGCGGAGAATTGCGTCCAAACCTAAACCCAAACTAAATGCCGACAAACTGATGACCAAAGAAGGCATCGCTCTCTTGACTCATATCTTCAAAGACATCCGATTGAGAGGAAAGGGCTCTGAACTGAAGGACTTGAATGAAGTGATGTTTCGGTTGAGTCATTGGTCGCATCGACTCTATCCGAGCCTTACTTTCGATGACTTCATCGAGAAGTGCGAACAATTGGGGTCTAAGAAGGCCCTCAAGAACTTTATCTTCAAAATGAGAACCGATGAGCCCTTGTATTTCGGTTCAGACGATGTGGTCGTTGACAACGAGTCCGATGACGAGGACAATGCAAACCAAGTCAAGGATTTCGATGAGATTATTGCCAACAGTTTTGTGAATATGAATACAAATGAGGGAAAGAAGACACGAGAGACGGAAGCAATGGACTCTGACTTCGATGGCGACATCGACATCGACCAGGATTTGTTGATTGGGTTCAATGGATCACAACTCAAGACAATTGACACCAATTCCCAAATGAGTGAACAAACAAACGAATCCAATGAACAGATGAATAATGGCATAGAAACACAAGAAGTGAATACGAATTTAGATGACGAAGACATGAGTGAAGAACAGATTCTTCGAGAGATCAATTCAAGTGATTAAACATTTATGTTAAATATTTATAATACAAAAACATTTTACAATTACTGTATCATACAAATAGTCATTAAATGATTTAATGTGTTATTCATTGGAGAGTTGAGTCCAAGCCTTCAATTTCTTGTTCGTCACCACCGATGGCTCTCCAGAAAGCGAGTGTCACTTCTTCGGCATAATGTCGTCTATCGGTTTCATTCATTTGCGAAGATTTCACTATATATTCGGTAAATAATAACAATAATGTAATAATGAATGACATTGTCGTCCAAATGATAAATACATTTCATTTGATTAAATTTCTCAAATAAATGCTCGAAATCTTCTAATTCATTGTCTGTCTCTTTCACTTCGTTTGTGTCTCCAATACTTCCAAAGACTTCTTTGTCTAATAGGTCCTTAAATTTTGGCGAAGGATTATACTGTGGAGAGTCTGCAGGAATAGAGATTGACATTTGATTGACATTTGAGTGTATTTGATGTCTAAAATAATGAGACAAACCTTTGAGGGAACTGTTGGGCCAGTTATAGGCCTGAATAGCTTGTGATATGCGAGTGAACCCATCGCCGTCTTCTTGGAACGGGTCCTCTACTTCGTCGTCGTCTTCATGGGAGACATCTCGAGGACAGAGCTCTACCAATTCAAACTCATTGTCTAAACACCACTTCATTAATGTCTCACTTTTCTCGGCTATCATTGAATCAAATGAATGAAAATTTAATAAACATATTGTGCATTATTTTCTTAACCAACACTTACGAGGAATGCAATCGATTTGATCGCAAACCAATAGTTTAATCTCATTATTAAACTGATCGGTGAATGTCTTCCACGACTCGAGACCAGCTGCACTGGACTCCTGTTTACAATGAATACAATCAATTAATTATTCATTTAATAAATATGACCACAAAATGAGTACTTCATTCAAATCCAAATCAAAGTAAATGATAACTCCTTCGACACAATCAGTCAAACGCTTAGAAATTATTTGTTTGTCTTTTAAGTCAAATAAATATATTTCTGCGGAATAGTACTTATTATCAATGGTTAAGTCATAAGAATCAATGTCTTCATTGGTTCCCAAATCTAATGTCTTAGGCTTTAATTCTTCGTCTGAAGTGTGGTTAAAATGTTTGAAAATATCTGTTTATTTAGTAATAAATGCAAGAATTGATAGACATATAAGACATGTAATGAAGTGGTCATTGATATGGGACTCACTTTGGATGAAGTGATGGTAATTGTGACCATTAATTACTAACAATCCGTGAATTGATTGGTCAGCACCTGATTGGGCCATCGTTTGAATGGAAACAGTGGTCACCAGTTGTTGTCAACACTCACCACAAGACACCATATATTTGAATAGTTGATGAGATTTAATAGTTATATGAATTGAGTTCAATATGAATCAATCAAATATACCCTAAAATTGATCAATGTTAGCACTATACTTGTAATCACTATAATGAGCAAGCACGTTATTACGGTACTGACATATAACTGACATATGATATTAAATGATAATATGATAATAGTCTAAAATGCAAGTATGAGTTGAGCATAGATTTGGGCCCTTTTGTGAGAGGTGTACCCTTACAGTAAAACATTTACTTTTATACTTGAATCAAACTGTAAGGCTATATCGTAACGGTAGAGGCATACGGTAGAGTTTACCAGGTACATTATAAAATTACCTTTAGTTTTAAAAACTTATATTCTATTGTATTGATTAAATGATGGTAAATGACCATGGTGATGATGCCTAATTGCAAACCCATATTTTAAGCCTATGTGTAGTGATATAATATTCTAATTGACTGTAAGCTTACAGTATTTCTAACAATTGGAAATTAGATTCTTATTATACAGTATCTAAAGTTTAGATTCTAAACTATCTAATGAATAAAGGTGTTATAAATACCTTGCTTATAAATTACTATTATTATATTGCCCTCAAAACCAATAGACCGTAATTATAAAATAATAATCACAATAATGTTAAGTCAGCTTTTTAAATTAAAATTTATTTAAATATTGAGTAAATTTGTGTAATAAAATGATTGCAATTTATTCATATATTTAACAACAAATGAAAACTAATAGTCAATTAAACAATGTGTCGAAGACTTGATACATAAATAGCTATTAATAGCAAGTGATGAACGAGTGGTTACCCCCACCGGTAGTGAGCGTACGCTCGGTTGGCTTCACAGACGCGATGGATGTCCTGTTTCTTTTTGACTACCTTTCCCTCGTTATAGTAGGCGTCGATCAGCTCTTTAGCCATCACGTCGGGGAAGAATGTCTTCTTAGGTTTGGGTCGGTCTCTGACGGCATGTATGATCCAACGCATAGCCATCTCTTCGGACTCCTTGAGCCTCAAAGGGTAGGGCACCTGATAAGTGGCGCCGCCTCTCTTGATGGGTCGGGTGATGATAAGGGGGCGACAGTTGGCGAGCGCCGTATGGAAGATAACGAGTGGATCGCATTGGATGTGCTCTTTGTTGGCGTCATCGGCGGCGTTGTATTTCTGCAATTGAATGCTTTTCATGACACCAAACGTGTCTCTCATGAGGTCTCTCATCATCGCCTTCTGTCCCTTCAGATGTGCTTTACTTATGAACCGATTGAGCAAATCGTCGAAAAAGAGTGAACACGAGTGCGAAGACTGACGGGCTTTGATCGGACGGAAAGACAGTTCACTCAACCCGTCAGACGGCTGTCCACTCTGTCCCTCGCCATCGCTGTCCCCATCCATCCAATCCAACACCGGTTCCGCATATTGTGGAGTCCATTGAGATAAGCCGATGGCTGACAGTCTTGTGGTGACCGCGAGTTTGAGATGACTTTTGAGGAGCAAATGAATTGATCCGCAAATGAAAGCCATTTAAGGATTAAATATTCCGCATATTGTGGAGTCCATTGAGATAAGCCGATGGCTGACAGTCTTGTGGTGACCGCGAGTTTGAGATGACTTTTGAGGAGCAAATGAATTGATCCGCAAATGAAAGCCATTTAAGGATTAAATGACGAAATCATTGCAAACGTGAAGACAATTGACTGCAAAATGTTTACAAAAATGCTTTCAATTGCAATGAAATCAAAGTTCAATACAAACACAACGTGTAGTAAATAACGTCATTATCGTCATAATCAGTGAACAGTTAGATGTACTGGCAATTGGTTCAACTCATTTGTTTGACCTAACTCATTTTTCTACTTATGGAAAATCACATGCAACAAACATGTAAGATAAATGTGTTTGGTGATACGGTAGGTGATTCACAAGGTGGCTCACATTCAAAGCAAATGTATGTTTCAAACGAGTCTATAATACGATTGCATTGATGTGTATGAAGTCATTGACAGTGACTTACAGTTATTCGTCAAATGTGCTGTTCATTAGTTGTATTCACAGTTAGCCGGGTATAAACTGGGATCAAATCAAGTGTCATTTACTTATTAAGGTTTAGGGTTTAGGATCACATTGCCCAATAGTCCCGATCTGTTAAACGATCCCTTAGTTTATGTTTGACAGGAATATACCATAAGATTGTCATCATATTTAGCATCATTTAATGAACTAACCATGATATTATGATATTATGATATTATGATATTAACTGACATTGACAGTGATGTAGAGTACACTGGTCATATGTGATATGTTGATTAAATGATGGTATATATGATGTGTATGAATAGGTATAGTCAAACCACACTAACCACATGTCTAGATATTTCGTTATGGACAAATACTTAGCCACCAGGTAAACTAACCTATCTTTACTACCTTTTCGTCTCAAACGTCGGGAACAATAGGCATTCAAATCAGGAGGAAAGCACTGCCTCCCAGTCTGACATGAAAATCACTTTTTATTCACAACTTTTCAAACAAATTCTTTAGACTCCGAAGACGAGTCGAGTTGTGCTGGAAATGAGTGGTAATTGTGTGCCGAAGAGTGAATCCGTTGAGAACGTGACAAATGAGGGCCAAAACGGGTCCCGTTTTCAGGTCGAGATTGTGTCCGATCCTAATGTCGCCCAAAACCAAACACATTGTGACGATAGCCTCTCAAACAGCTCGGATACCATTCATGGTATGCCCACAATCGGACACCACATGTCCTTTGATTACAGCAACACCTATTATGACACCAAAAACGTGAAGAGTTTGCGACACTATACTCGAGAAGCACTTCCACGAGTAGACAATTACAGAAACATACTGTCAGTGCACCGGCATATGACTCGACCCACTTTGGATGAGTTGCATGGCGTCCAGACCACTATACATCCCGAACTCAATAAAGTAAGTGTCCGACCATTTCACGAGCCATTCACGCCTTTATAGCTCAACATTTTCACTCAATATGCAAGCATTTGTCAATCAAATAGTATTTGAAAGGTTTAACATTTATATGAAAGCATAATCACTTTCGTAATAATGACCCCGAATACAGGTTTTTAAACTTTCTCCACACAATCCCTCCCTTTCCACAGACAGAATGCAATCAATGTCTTATACGAATAGAAAGCTTATATTACTTTGACTTATATTCAGTCGGTTTAGGAATTTTAAAAATCTATCGATCCTTTGGTTTGCATTTTATTAACATTTTAGTTGAGGGATATGGAGGTCGATGGACAGGTCTATCGAGGCAATTAACTTCCAAAGTTATACATACAGTACTGTATTTTTATACCAATAATAAATGTTTAGTGCTATATTTGATAATTTGAACACTGTAGAATATACATTTATTGAATGTTTGTTTGGATAATTCTCTATGTTATAGTTACTGTCAACTTACTTTAATTGTTTACAACATAAACTTTATTTAATTTACCAATGCATGTGTAGTATTACAGTTAAACTATAATTGATTGAAGGGTTAGAGGGCAAGGTTTGTGTCATATTGTGAATTCTCATTTGTCTCAATTGACATATATTTTCATTTACTTTATATTCTAAAGTCTACAACAGATTATATTATAATAAGTTAAACTATTCTACAGTACATTAAATCTCTAGAATTAATTACTCTAGAATCAAAAATTTACTATTTTAAAATTTTTTGTGATGATTTGTATATTAAAGGGTATATAGACACAGTATTTAAAATAAAAATTGCCAATAGTTTCCTATTTAAATAGACTTTGTACCAAAATAAACCAAACAAATAAATTAATAACACTTTGTTTGACTTATTTTTCAAATTAATAAAATGAAAATATTTTTTTGTTAAATAATGATTTTTAATAAACATTTGATAAATATTATACAATAAGCTATTTAAACAATCATTGACTCAATGAATATTTCATATGAATTACAAATCAATTACTGTAATTTGTTACAATATTATAGTAATTTAATCAATATATCAATTCTATCAACAATTTTTGACTTTTATTCAACAAATGTTTTGAAGATAAATCAAAATTTGTGTCAAAAGTGCTTTGTTAGCGGTTTATAATAGTTGTACTCAAACTTTCCACGAAATTCATAAATATTTTTTAGAATAAAAAGATTTCATTAAAATTAAATTATCTAATTTCAAATGACATTTAACTCAAAATTAATTAATTTTTGAGTTTGTTTTACCAAAAAGAAGCGTTTGTTTACAATTGTTTTGTCAATTGATTTTATGAAATACATTTTATTTTATTTTTGCTTAATTTCAAACGATATCTCTTTATTCATATAAGTTACAGGTATTGAGAAAAACTATTGCATAAACAGGTAGTTATAGGTTAGGGATGTACACTATTAAACTTATCTTTCGTAAAGCAGTCTATATTTAATATCATTTTGTTTGACACAATTGAGTAATGTGTAAACTTACACCTATTACTGCACCAAATCATTGTTGTATAGTATAATCGTTTTGTAATACAGTATTTACATAAAAGATATTTTCTATAATTTTACATAAAAGATATTTTCTATAATTTTACATAAAAGAAAACAATTTTGTGACCAAAATTTCATTATACTGTTATACTGTACAGTACAGGTCAAACTTACCCCTGATTTTCATTCCCTTTCCCTTAATTTTTGCTTGAAGGGATTCCCTTTCCCTTCCCGGCTTACGTGTCGGGAATCCCTTTCCCTTCCCTTAAATTCCCTTAAAATTTGGGTATAAAATTACAATTGAAATGAGCATGTAATCTCACATTAATACATATGAAATGAAGTTTTTATTGAGTTTT
>CAJPVJ010001871.1:0-14753 GCA_905397405.1 Oppiella nova
TTGGAGTGCTGTTCGACCGCACGAATGGCGTCCAATACTACTCGAGTGGGTCCACGGATCTGGTGGCCGACTGTTGCCCATTGGCCGCGCAGATCACAGTGGGTATGGATGTGATCGCCAAATGCCTGAACGGCTTCATGGAGGGAACGGTGGCCGACATATCGGTCGACAACAGTAACGGCAATAACAGCGCCCAGAAGACGGTCTATCAGATCCGGTTCGGCGCCGACAACGCCTGCGAATGGCTCTCCAGACCTCATCTCCGGCTTCGAGTGCAGCCGTGGAGTGAGGAGACGGGCGACGAGTGCTCGGAGTCGCCCGTCACGGGCGGCGCCCACCCGATGACCAACAGCTACGACAGCAAACTAGTGGGCCCTCAGCCCCACCCAAACCCCCCGCAGCCCATGAACTCGCCGAACGTGATCAGCGTTATAACGATGGCATCGCTCGCACAACAGCCACCCATTCCTCCGGCGCTGTCGTCCACCCACTCGTCATCGCATCCGCCACTCAATAGCCCGCTCTCTCCCCACCACCAGAGGGCGCAAGTGATGGCGCAGTACTCTCTCGGCTCGAACACGACGACCACCGACGACGACGACCCGGAGTACTGTTCGGACGACGCGGACGTCGACGACGAAGAGATCTGTCAGTTCTCCAACTCGAGTACACCGACGACGCCCAACGTCTTCACGTTCAAGCAGTGCTCGGCGCCCAACACACCCACCGCTCGCGAACCACATTCCCTGATCGGCGGTGGCGGACACATGAGCTCCGGGAGCGGTTCGGCGGTTCCCACCACTCCTAACAAGTATAAGAAGGGAGACATAGTGTCGGCGCCCAACGGGATCCGCAAGAAGTTCAATGGGAAGCAGTGGCGGAGACTGTGTTCGCGCGACGGCTGCACCAAAGAGTCGCAGAGACGGGGCTTCTGTTCGCGTCACCTGTCGATGAAATCGACGCCTCAACAGCACAACACCTCCTCCGCCATTGCGTACAACCAGTCGTCGGCCAAACTCTCGCCACTGAACCCAACGGTGGGACGAGTGATGGGTTTGGAGGCGTCGCGCGAATCCAATCACATAATGAACTCAATGTCCGGTGAATCTCATCGTCCGCTGCAGCCCACAGCCAACCCGTCGAGCGGTCAGTTCGACACCGCAGAGGCGGCCAATATGTTGATGTCTTTGAGCCATTCGCCCAACGCGTTGACAAACGGGTCGGCCGGTGGACAGCATAACAGTGTCATCGTTCAGCACAACACCAGTCAGTCTCACAACGCACTCAACAACCCATCGCCACAACAATCGCATCCATTGCCACTCATTTCATTGCAATACAGCCATCACTACGACTCGAATCAGACGAACCACTCGTCGGCCAACAGGAATCACATCATAACACCGGCCACTCATCTGCTGCCCATTTTCCAGCCGCCGACTCAACCGCCGCCCCCTCTCAGACACCCGGGCGATGGTCTCTCATCTCATCGCGCGCTCAACGGTCACCAAAACCAAGTCATTTTAATGACTCCCATCGCGTCGGCAGAAGCGATGTCGTCGCCGAACCACTCGTCGCAACCGCAGCCAAACATCTCCTCAGACGGCAAACCCATACCTTTGTTTCCGTGGCATTCGTTGGTGCCGTTCCTCTCGACCGCCCCATCGATGCCGTCGTCGCGTCTGTCGCCTCCGCTCTCAGCGCCGCCTCATTTCGCTGACACCGATAACTCCGATAACGACGACGTGTTCGAGATGTCCGCCAATTCGGTCACAAACGACAAGATGGGCGTCGAGTCGTCGAAGGATTTGACGCAAAACGTGTCCACTTATAACAAGAGGAGGAGTCAGTCGTTGAGTGCTTTGCAACAAATGAAAAACTCCGGTAATTATCACACAATTGGTGTCAAATGAAGTCATGTTTTCATTCATTTCATTAAAACTTATTTTATTATTTGAAACAAAGGTTCAAAAGAGTATAAAGAAAGCAAAGGTCTGAAGGGTTCGGCCAAACAGCACATCCGACGCCCGATGAATGCGTTTATGATCTTCTCGAAGAGGCACCGGGCGCTCGTCCATCAACGGCACCCCAACTCCGACAACCGGACAGTGAGTAAGATATTAGGCGAGTGGTGGTACTCCTTGGGTCACGAGGAGAAGCAGAAGTACCACGACCTGGCCTTTCAGGTCAAAGAGGCGCACTTCAAGCGACACCCGGACTGGAAGTGGTGCTCACGAGGCGGTGGCGCACAGCAGCCCAATATGATGGCCAACGGAGGGCCGCCGCCCGAAGGCTGCGACAAGAAGATGGCGCCCAAACCCAGCGCCAAGAAATCCAAGTCCTGTTCGGAAGAGTCGGACAAAGAGATTAACGTTTGCGAAGACTTTTCGGCCATTTCTTCGGACGAAGACGACGACGAGCCCAACGATATGGTCATTGATCTCAAGTGCAAGGAGTCGGTGGCCGTCGAAGACGAGTCCTCGTCGGTCGACGACCCGACGTCTGTCGACAACCAACAGAAACACTGCGTTCGCTTCAGTTCTCCCATTTCGATGTCCATCGAGTCGTCGCCCAAAATCACGGAATCTGTGGCCACTCCTAAACCTATTAGATCTCAATCGTTGAATAGTCCGCCGAATTCTGCCAAACCTTTCAGCGGATTAACCGCTTTTCAGCCCAAAGGGGCCGTATTTAAAGACGTCGGTCCCCTCTGCGCCGGTCTGCCCGTCACCACAACCTCTTTTGACTCCCTGTCAGCCCATGCGGACCAACCTCTGGACGCGACGTGCAGTTCTGTGGCGCAGAAGTTGGGTCGCGGGTCACTGCCATCGCCGCTAATCATACCAGTCATGAGTCAGACAACTGCTGCCATGTCTTCACTGTCACCACAAACAGCTCTCTTCACGACATCGCCGTCGCTGACGATTAGCGCCAAATCACAGCAAATGCAGACCATATCGTCGGCGCCCTATATGACCGGCAAATACAAGAATTTGGTGAAAACGCCGCCATCGCCGCAGACACTCACCTCAGCCGGGGGTCTGTCGGCAGTCGCACAACAAAGATCTCCCGTTATTGTCGCACAACAGACCCAGAGGTCGACCAATGATTCTCAGACGACCACTGCATCCGTGCCGTCGACGGCCCCCTCAGAGCCGCTGTTTTATAAGACGGTTATGAACTTCAAGAGCGGGAACCTGTCGATGACAACGCCTCCCACGCCGCTCGTGATTCCAACCGTCAAAGTAGAGCCGCCGCCCAATTCGCCCCCCAATGCGGGCGCCGCCACCGCTGCCGCCGACGAGAACAAGTCGACGAAGGCGTCGACCACTGGCGCCAACGCCAGCGAAGGGAAGTTCGTGTTGGCGCCGACACCCGCACAGCTCGGGAAGGTTCGCAATAAGAAGGCGTCGAACGGCGAGTCGACGGCCAGCGACGGCGACAATAGGGACTTAGCGGCGGCCGAGAGGGACGCCATGGATCGGGTGCTCGAAGAAGTGAACTTTGAGCGACAGTTCGCTCAGTTGCCTGAATTCAAGCCAACCCGCACTCCGCTACTGAACAGCGCGACGGCCACACCGACCACTCCTATACCGTTGTCGCCCAGTCTTACGGCGGCGTTCGTCAGCTCTTACCGGAAACGGCAGCGAATGAGTCACTCCTCACAACAGTCTGCGGCGACCACTCCGTCGAGCGCTGCGTTGCCTAAGACTCCCGAAACGGCCGCTACGACTTCGCCCGACACCGACACCTCCGGCAACACGTTCTTCGGGCCGACATTCAATTTGGGAGAAGCGCTCGCGTCGACCAACTCTGAAGCGGACGTCCCCTCACCGCTCACACCCGCAGGTATGACCCATACATACGCTTTAGATTCGTGTGATTTGTTGAGTCAAACACTTGTGACGTAATGTTTAATTGAAATGTGAATTAATGGTGTGTTTTGTGCGACAAATAGGCGGCGAAACCGAGAAGAGTTCGTCTCTACGAAGAACTTTGGATCAAAGGAGACAACTAGTGATGCATTTCTTCAATGAAAAGGGTCTCTTCCCCTCCGGTATGACTCCATTTGCATGCGATTCGGGTGTTATATCTTATAGCGATTATAACTTATGTCTGTTTTGTCTATTGTTTGGGAACTTTAGCTCAGGAAACGGCAGAATTTCAGATGAAATACTCGTCAATATTTCCGAATAAGAATACACTTCAGCTTAAGATACGAGAAGTACGACAGAAGTTGATGTCCACGACTCCAACCACTCCTAACTCGGCGCTCAATGCGGGCGCACAGCAGCAGATGACGGGCGGCGCCTGTGACCTGTATTCGGGCCAACACTCGGACGACTCGTCTCACGGCAGACCACAATCAGACATCAGTGCAAACAAATAGAGAGCTAATCATCAAATGAATCATTAATTCAAAAGCAGACACTAATTAAATAAATTCAACAAATCGTTAAAAATGATTATTTTCGATGTTTTTGTGTTAAATATATTGAACTAATTATTGTAGAGAAATTGAAAAATAACTTATATTAATATTATTATAAATATATATATTCTTATGGTATATATATATTTGTTGTGTATATCATGAGATGAGATTTGAACAAAAAAGTAAATAAATATTTTGTTTTGACGAATCATATAAATAAATGAATTAAACGCTTATTTTTTGAAAACAATTTTAATTTTTTAAATATTAAATTAAAGGCATAAGCCGTGTGTTTTGTGTATACAATACAGTCAACCCCCGGGGGTGTGTGTCGGTTGTCCACTATGTGGTCGTGTAGTTGAAGTGTCAGCTCGTCTTATGTTCATTAGTTATATTTAAAATATAATATAAATTTGCTTTTAATTTAATACAAAACTAATTACCGGTAAAATTCACGTTCAATATTTAAAAAAATTGTCTCATTTATATACTCTATTATAATATATAGTCTATAATATTAAATATAATTTCATATCAATTGTTGATAAAATAAAAAACTGATTTCAATGACACGGCCTCTGGGATAGTGGGCGCACACAATGGGGTGCGAGAGTCGACTGTATATTACAATATCATTCATTTGATAAAATGACATAAAAAATGATAACTTCTTATCAATTAATTTAATTTGTTTACAGACTTGTAGTGTGTGTCGTATTTTGATAGCAATTCTCACATTAAATCTCTTTGTCGTGTATATTATATCGCATGTAAAGAGCAGTTCAATACATATCGCAATACCTCTGTAACTGTCAAAAAGGTTTTGTTTGATTACTCAATAATAATATTAATGTGATTTGAAATCATTTTTTAAAATTCAATGTGTTTTTTCACAAAAATGCAACATTTGTTTAAGTAGTTGTCAATTGATTTTAGCGTTTTATCAAATAAAAACTCAACGCTTTTTGTTTGTCGTTTTGCTGCATAGAATTCAATGGTTTTTCTTATGATAATTCATAATTAATAATAATTATTATAATAGTAATCATAAATATTATAATAATAATAATTGTAATTTATATAATCAATTAAAAATCAATAATTAATAATAATTAATAATCAATCGTAGCGTATAATCAATAATAACTGCTTTTCATAATTAGAGACAAATTCAACAAAAAACAAATTCATTAACTTTTATCAACTGTTTATACAAATCACTTATAATTCCAAGAATATTAAGAATATTCTTATCACTCAAACCGACAACTCTTTTCAATTAGTTATCAAAACATTACATCAAACTTATGCCCAAATATAAGGCGTTTTTACTTTTGCTTTATGTTTACTTCAATTTCGTTCACTTTTGTCGTCAATTAATTAATTAACTTTTAAAATAATTTCTCATTTCATACATAATTATAGTTCAGATCTAAGTCTGCGTTTGATTTGTGTGATTGAAATAAAACGGCTTAACATATAATGAGTGAAACAAAATGAATGACAAAATGATAAGACATTTGATGAGAGAAACCAATTGATAGCGAAAATAGGGCTCAAAAAACGAGACGAAAATACAAATATTTTGCTGAGAAAATCAAGTCCTGATTTCAAGTGTAAAATAATGTATCAAATTATACGAAAATAATGGTATGAAATATATATATATATAACTCTTTATATATATTGTATATATACTGTACTATAGTCTGTTGTTAAGCCTTAATATCATTGTTAGTATTGATCACAAAAACAAAACAAATTAAGAAAAACTTTGTGATAAAAATAGGATTTTTTGACTTATATTTTATAAGTTGCTTTCCCTGTCTTTCAGTTCTCATAAGAATTACTTTTGATTTACAAGAGTAACGCAAAACTCTGTTTATAAAAAATCAATACCTCTCTGTTAATTATGAATACCTGTTCACCCATTATATCAATAAATATGTGTAAAAATAATTAAAAACTCAAAATAAAATCAAAATTTGCGTAAAAAGACACGAAATCGTCACTATATTCTGAACCTTAATATCAATTGCTTTTAATGGTTATTCTGAGTGCAAGTCTGACAGCAATGGGAAAGTGTATCGGAAATGCCGTCAGAATGGAGAATGAGGTGAAGAATTCAGTCATCAGTTCACACGCTATTCCTCTGCTGTTGGAGCGCCACTTCAGCCAAAGCGGCCAAACCGTCGCTGAATTCAATTCCCTGAGTGGTAGGCAACGAGTTGTTGACTAAATCTGAAGTATTCTTGTCGTTGGCGACCACCGAGTCGTCGCCTGTTTTGTGTTTAACGAGCGCCTCGTCGGTCGCCATTTGGTCCGAAGAGTCGCCGTTTTGTGTCTCACAAACAGCAGACGACTCATCGCCGGCCGCCTTATTGTCGACGCAATTGACAACTGTTTCACTGGTTTTGGAAACGTTTGCATCCGTTGTGTAATGTTTAAGAGTATTATTACGATTCAACTGATCCGAGTCGCCATTATTATCATCATTATTCATAACATTCTTAACCACATTCGTGTCATTGTCTTCAATATCACTATTACTTCTATCACTCATTGAGTTATGGTTTGACTCATTACTAACAACACAACAATTGTTAATCGTTTGCGGTTTCGTAGGGTTAGTGTCCGACTCATCGTTGGAACCGCTCTTAGGACAACCCGAAGAACTGATAGTCTTATTGGCTTTGCTATGACTGAGAGCGTTGAGCAGATGAGTGTCGCCTAATTGTGGCAATTGTTTTATGTGTTCCTCTAAGTCGAAACCGCCGGACACCCACTTGGAGGGCCCGTTCCCGGACGCACCGGCGCTCGACTGCTCTTTTGAACTCTGGTTTTTAGCCGAAGCCGTCGTCTCGTCTTTGCCGTCGGCGCTGTTGGCCGACATCGACGACACCGTTCGGCTCCGTTTCCCCATCTTATTCTCCGACAAAATCTCCAGATATCGCTTCCCTTTACACGACCGCTCTTTCCGTGACTGCGCGGCGCGACTACCGCTGGAAGCGCTGCTATTGTGGGGACCGGTACTTGTGCTCAAAGTATTGCAGTTTGTATTTGTATTGTCACTATTCGTGTGATTATTACTATTATTACGATTATTGTTGACATTCCGTACGTTATTATGAATAACACTATTAATGGCTTTAGTCTTGTCATCGCTCGAAGACATCATTGAAAGTGACGGCGAAGAGAAAGGCAAAGACAGGGCTGTGGATGCGGACAATGTGCTACCTGTACTCGGGATCGCAGCAATGGTTAGACATTAATCGCGTCATACGAGTCAATAGGAAGCATACCTTCAATAGGAGTGCTCAACAGCTTATCGATGAAGTGGTCGATAATGTGTTGGTTGGATGTGTGGAGAACAGTGGACGCCGAGAGGTTCAACGGCTTCTCTTCGTCGGCACTGTTGTCCTCTTCGGGCTCGTCCTCATCGGAGGGCGTGTGAGGCGATCGTAACACCGGATTCGTTGAGATACTATTTGTTGCACTTTTGTCAACACTTGTACTATGGGTTGCGTGGTTTGCGTGAGTGGCCGACCCGTTGCCGACCGACGCCCGCAAGTCGTCGAAGGCCTGCGAGCGTTGGGAACTCCGTTCGAGTGCCTCCAGCTCTCGGGTCTCAATGGAGTGCTGTTCCAACACGTGATTGATGTGTCCGTTGATGATATCCGAGTTGAAGGCCGACTGTTCCCGGTTTGCGTTTGCGTTGGGCCCGGAGTTCAACGACAGGCATCCGCTCAACGCGTTTTCGATGACCCGGTTGGCCGTCTCGATGTCGAGAATAGGCGGTCCGGCATTTGTACACTTGGCTGCACTCGAGGCGCCGCCAGACAACGGGCCGCCGTTTGTGCTCGCGTTGGCCATCGCATTGTGGTTCACGTGGTTTGCGGCTATAGTCACACCAAACGAGTCACACAATTGTCAGACAATTATCAACACAAAAGCACACAAAATAATAGACAAACCTCTGAACTCTCCGTTTTCCAGATTTTCTAAATAACGCTTCTTCGGTGGTTTGGGTGTCGACTGAGTCTGGTTTGGTTGCGCCGGAGGTCTGATGTTGTTTTGTGTCATAAATGTCGGCGCGACCGGTGGTGGCGGCGGTGATGGGGGCGCAGTGGGAGGCCTAACACCAAGTGGTGGTCAAATGTTTGAGTAAAACAATTCTAAGCGCAAACACATTGTAGGCATACCTCAAGTCTGTGGTCTTATACCACTTGAAGTGTGGGTTGGCTTTCATGAAGGCCTCCTTGTACTGTCGGGCCAACTCTGTGTACTTGAGCTTCTGGTCCGAGTCGAGGGCCGCCCACCACTCGCCCAATATCTTAGTGATACTCCTGTTCTCGAGGTGGGGGTACTTCTGGCGGACGACACTCCTGTGTCTCTTACAGAATATGAGGAACGCATTCATCGGTCGCTTTTGTGACTGCGAGGAGGGACTCATGTCTGCAGACAAACACACAGTGAGTGCCGACAAATCGGCAGCAATTTCTAATGACATGTCAAACGCATACTGTTTTGTAGTGAAGTGTTTGAACCCGTTTTGGTGTGTCTCTCGTCATCCGAAGACGAGTCCGATTTCATGGGTCGGCCATCGATGCCATCGGTCAGTGCGGCCAACGGGTGGTCGTCGGCCCTCTTCCCACCACTTTCACAATGAGATGGACTAACCGTTTCCTAAACGACACGAACAGACAGTTTATAAACAAAACTCAAACAAAAGTCACACTAAAAAAGGCAGACATAAAGTCATATCTAAATACTCGTTGCGATTAAACGCTAACTTTAAGGTCATATCTAATCGCGAAATATATATTAATAAATACTATTGAAATGAATACATATTTATATCGCATATAACTCTAATCTGCATTCAAATATACAACACAACAAAAAACTCATGAATGTATTGATTATCGATTAATGAGTTTAATAAACACAAAATGAAAAACTTAATACACTATTAATTTGCATCAATTAAATGCTCATTTCAAATGCATTTGCCTCTTAATTGATCTGTCGGTGAATATCTCATAAATGTGTTTCAAATTAGATATAAAAAACATTTTTTTCTAATATATGTATACATTTCAGACTACAAAAAATGTTTTATTAATATATTCCGTGAATAAATTGCCAGAAAATATACACAACTATTGATTTGAAACAAACATTAAATGCTATGAAAACCGAGTCTTACATATTGAGCGCTCATTCGTGTTATCAAAACTAATACATTATATAAATATAAATAACAAATATAACAATAATTTGATTGAAAATTAAATGAAATGCAAACAAAAGAAATACATTAAGCCTTAAGTCAACTCTAATTACAAGAATCGCTACTTTCGTCGCGAATTGAATTGAAAACCAAAGTAAATGACTATAAAAAGTCTCAATTCATTGCCAGTCGTCAGCAAACTATGCATTCATTATTGAAATGATTACTAAGAAAATTGAAATGAATGTCTTTTCGGTTCATACAGTGATCCCCACAATAATTATATTTATTATATTTATATACAAATATTCATCAATTACTGCATATATTGTCATTTTCGTTGCAAACATATTACACAACAGCCTATAAGTATAATAGCATATCATAAATGACTGTATAATCAAATACAGCCTATGTTTGCATCGATACAAAACTCTTGCATTTCATTATCAGTGCCTAAAAACTTAAACAATGAAAAAAAACCATAATATAGTCAATAGTGTTATAATCCATACACTAATCAATTCATTCATTCGCTTGAATTGACATTTTGTGACAAAAAAAGCATTCAATTTATGGCTAAATATGACTACAATTGATACACCGATCGGAAGGATATATCAAACATTGAATTACAGTATATTTAAGCAGAAAAAGAGTTGACTCGTGAGTGCCATCACTCTCTACACCATTGCATACATAGACTCTATTTTTGACAACTATTTCATCTAATATTTTAAGACAATAAACAAATAAATAAATAAAACCATAGTTTGAGAGACAGAGTGGGAGAGAGAGAGAGAGAGAGAGAGAGAGAGAGAGAGAGAGAGAGACTTTTCTAGTGATATAATAATGCAATCATTTGTCGCACTCATAGTAAGCCATACATTGTGTTCAACGCTATAATTAAGTGTTTAATGAAAATCTCGTTTCAATGCAAAACAACGAGTGAATCGAGAAAAAGGGTTTTCGTATGAATTAAAAGTGAATTAAAACTAATGACAAGTCGTTGTCGTAATGAGTGTCTGAGCGGATCAACTCGTGGTGACAGTGAAAGGTCTGTCAGTGTGTGCCATAACTCCCACTTCACTCAATGGACAGACTGTATGGAGTGATAGGGTTTGCCATTTGGGGCCATCTTTACACTGTATGTACGGCTGTGACAGAGCACTGGTAGCCTCGCTATGACATGATAGGCACTGGCATACCGTATACACACAGGCACTGGCTGTCTGTGTGAGCACTGGTAGGCAATAATGGCAGAGCACACTCGACGCTAGGCTATGGCTCGAAGGATCGCATATAATGACATTTGTTGAGTGAATATCTGAATGAAAACTATGGCTTTGAGGCGACAAATGACTTAAACACTGATTATAATGAACACATAAATGCATTCAAATCGGACTCCCATTCAAAAAGTGGACATTTGGTCGGTTTGAATGCATTTGAATGAATCAAATAAAACACAGAAATACATACCAATCGAGTGGCCATTACTTGTCTGTCACTGCAATACAGGGCCTATAGGTATACACAACACATAGGCTTAACACTGCACTCACTGCACACAAAGCACTTGACGTCTCGCATACACTGCAGCCATCTATGCGTACACTACAGGCACTACTGACACGTCATTACGTCATTTCACGCAATGGCACTCATATACGACGTGCGCGTGTTTGGCGAGTGGGAGGTGTGTATGGATGAAGTGAATTGTGTGCAGCAAATGTAGGGGTTGTATATGTGTGAGGGGAATAAGTGCATATGTTTTTGGGTTATTTGACACGTTATATATTATCGATATCCTCAGGCATATTAATATCATTTTTATGCAATTGTTAATTTAGGTATACAGTAATAACGTTACGCACTGTTGTTAGGGGCATATAATATCCAGGATTACTTTCAAACTTTTAATTATTTTGTTTAAATATTATAAATATTTATTAATTTTAAGTTTATATTTATTTTAAAACTAATTTTTCGATGTCAAGTAACACACAAATTGAGTGCAACTATGAGGCATAGGCACAGGGATGACAATATAGTGATCGCAAACTCTGTAATATATTCACTTTTTTTTGTGCACATAATTAATCAAATGATAACTTATTATAGAAAAACGATTACTTCATAAAAAAATGCCAGTGTTTTAAAAATAGCAGGTGCATACAGGTGCTAACCCTCTCCACTCTATCATGACTCTCTCTCTCTCTCTCTCTCTCTCTCATTGTCTTTGAACACACAATAGATGTGAAGGAATTTAAGATTAATTTGTTTTCTACAACCAGTAATAAATGAAATATAAATGATTTAAACCCAATATGTTTGTAATATATTTTTATTATATAATATAATATTATTTAATATAAAATTGAAAAATTAGAGAAAAAGTTGAGTAAATTGTTTGACAATCTCTGCGAAACTGAACTAATAATTGATTTATAGTTAGTTTGAAAGGCGCAGAGATGGTGAACGGTAGCGCACGGGTAGTGTAGGTCCGCCACCGATTAGACCGCCCCTCCGGTGCCGAAACTGTCGATACAATTGAGACAAACCATTAATATCATTGATTAATACATTGAAAGCCATAAAAATATTAATACATTTAAGAGAAAGAGTGAATTTTTTCACTCTCACTACGGGTTTGAATGGAAAAGCACTCAATAGAGTGTATAATTTGTCATAAATTATTGAATACACGAATGCATTGAATGCATGTGTTATGCCATAAAAGGAATGGCTGTTAAAAAAGAGTAGTTATCATAAAAATCAAAGACTTTTCAGCGAATAGAAAATATAATTACAATAAATTTTTAATGAATTTTGGTTTAAAAGTTGGTAATAAATTGATAAATTATTTATGGTATATGTAATTTTGTTTCTGATATCTTAGTTATCGTTAGGCATTGAATATTCATATCGAGAATATAAGTTAGTTCTTGAAAGTTATGTATTAGAAAAAGTTTGTGTTCATTATAATGCATTCATATTGTTGTATAAATTCAGTGCATTCATAAGAAGTGTATATAAGTTAATATATAATATATTTTTAGGTGACTTTTGGGAATTTTTGTGTTAGAAAGCTATCAGTTTAACATTAGATAGAGATTTATATCTAATAAAATAACAAAAAACAAAATTAATGGCTTTCATCGCATAAATAAATGTGTGAATTAAAGGGTTGATTACTTGGCATTGGATGAGGCGGTCATGGCTTTTGAGCGTAGGATCAACTCCTCATTCTTCTGGAAGGCTTGCGGTGCATACCTGTTATACAAACCCCAGACACTGTTCATATACTTTGAGTTGTAGTTGTGGTGAGTTTTGTCAGTATCTAACCATTCGTGAGATTATAATCGTATTATTAGATATTTGTACGAGTAATACATGCATGGTATGGATGTGCGGTTATATATACATTGATTGGCGGACATGTCGGTGGGTTGTGTCCCACCGAATGTCTTTTGGCGATCCTTTTGCTGTTTGATCTGTTGGTGCACTTTGACGGCACTGAATGAGGCGAACGGAACCGATGACATGACTGGCCTCTGTTTGGCGTCCAATATGTTGGTATAGACGATAACTAAGCAAAAAGTGGGAATTGTTGTCAGTATATGGAAATTAGCCACAAATCTCATCAAAATCGGTTGAATAAGTCGCGAAAAATTATAATTATTGAAAATCAACGCTAGAATTAAATGTACAAAAATGGTTGAAACAAACTGTTTAGCGAAATAAAGTTTTAGCACAAAACTTATCTCTAACTGTGTTTAACATATACGACTCAAACCTATTGGGAAACTCACAAAGTTTCTCAAAACAAGAACTCGAGCTCTGGTTCTGTGAACAGTGAATACAAGTATCTCCAGAAACAAACAAAATAAAAGTTTGCTTTCCTTTTGAGAAATGGTTTAATCATTTGTACGAATGAAAGAAATATACAAAACCAATACGTGATGTAATATATATATAATATTATACCTCACATCTCATTGTCGGTGCAATTGTTATATTTATAATAGTTTTTGTTTCAAACAAATTCGTGATAAAAAGCGAGTCAAACGTAAACATAAGATAAGATTGGAGAAGAAAGTCTTAAACAAGTTTTCTATTAATAACCATTCATTTGAATGGAAAGTCATTTTATATAAGAAACCCATTTGTATCGACCAAACAATGAAAGTTTATTAAACAAATCATATTCTACTGTACTAGCTAAAATAGTTAGATATAAATATTGGTTTGGGAGGTGTGTTTGGTTATACTGTACATCCTTATGTCTATTAATTCCTCTTATAATATAACTTTTCTTACATACACAGCCCTCCCCCTTACACATGAATATTAATTGTGTTTTGAATTAATAATGATTGTTATTAATTATTATTAAATTACTTAATAACATCCTATGATTGAATTTACATAACATGATAATTAATAATTATAATGTTTATCACTGTAAATAATAATTTATTATCCATTGATTTAATTATGAAACAATAAGATAGACAAATGATGTAAATTATGATTACAAAATATTCTGTATATCGTATATTTAATATGAATAAAATAAGATGTCTATTTGAGTCTAGTCTGTGTTAAACCTTTCATATAATACAGTGATTGCTTTTGTCAATCATTGTATTATCGCAACCATATTAAGGACAAAGTTTTAAGATCAGTCTAAAATGTATCATTGATTTTAGTCTGTTTTTTATTTTAAAACAAAAATTGTTCGCTCACAAAATTGTCTATCAATTAATTTATTTTAAAGGGTATTGATTGATACATACTGTATAATCAAAAATATTCAGACTAAACGACGCTATTAGATTTTTTATTTAAATTAATAAAAGTTGTAAATTTTAATTTTGTTAACGAATTGTAAAATTCTGAAACATTTTAATTGTATGTTGTTTTATTTGGTTAATAACATATTAACAATGACTGTTACTTAATATTAATAATACTAAAAATTACACATTGAAATATCAATAATATTATGTTAATTTGAATTATATCTATTGAACGTGTCATTTTATTTATAGACTAAATATTTGGGACAACTATTAAATG
>CAJPVJ010001872.1:0-14751 GCA_905397405.1 Oppiella nova
TGTGAAGTGCTATTGATTTTAAAACACGCATAACATAAGCGTATGTATCACGCAATTCGTGATTAATGTGTTTTACAGATACAGTACTGAATATGTATGCAATACTAACTTGAAATTGAATATGGCTCACAAAAACATATTTTAAACATTAAATACTGATTAAAATTTAAATCATTAGTTTGATTTCGACATACATTTTGCATTTGAAAAGCAATTTCTAAATTGAAAATTTTGATCAAACTTTAAAATGCATTTTAATCTGTTTTAATGATTACATAAAACTATGAGTAAAATGATAGGTTAACATTATTATAAACCTACATAAATAATCCATACGATAAAAAATACTGTTTATTTAACTTTCAAAATCATTTTGAATCCCGGTTTATATAACAAATATTTATTTTATTATAAAAACCAAACATAAGACACTATACATAGAAAATATTTTTGCGATTTTCTTATATACAGTATTTTGTAATAAATCATATGAATTGATTCAATGAATGACAACTCTTATGGAGTTTAGTAAATACATTAGCACTCAATAAAAGTTTACATCAAATATATAAATANAAAACCAAACATAAGACACTATACATAGAAAATATTTTTGCGATTTTCTTATATACAGTATTTTGTAATAAATCATATGAATTGATTCAATGAATGACAACTCTTATGGAGTTTAGTAAATACATTAGCACTCAATAAAAGTTTACATCAAATATATAAATACTCAAAATATATATATACCTTAAAATGTTTAAATAAATCGTTAAAATATTTTGAATATTTTCATAAACTATTTTAAATTTATTTAATACGCGTAAATTAATGCAATAAATAAATCATTTTGTTGTGTTTAACATTACGTGAGAATTCATTTACATATGACATTGATTTTTTATAACAATTATTGTTCAAAAGTATGTGTATTTGCATTTATTAAACATTAAATCAAGTTTACAGTTTTTGAATTACTGTAATAACTGTATTGATCAAAATTATGAAAAGTTATTTTAAATAAATAAACAAATGATAAAACATAAGTAAATTTAATATAAGATCGCGTTTCGTATAACTCGTGAATATCTGTTTCGCTTCACTCAACCATTTGATAGTCATTCCTATAAATGACACGAAAGACAAGTTTCTTGAAATGATAAATGATTTATGAGATTACTTTTGCTAACAAATCTATAATTCGGTTCATTAAATCAAATAATTCAATCTATTGCTCAAATGTACAGTATTATCATTTATTGAAATTAACGTATAGAAATCACACGGGTTATGTTATAAAGTTACTAACAACTAAGTTAGTATTTATATTGGTAAGCTCAAAATTATTTTATTTTCATAGTTAAAACAGACATAACTTTTTTTTATTAAAACAATTTAAATGAGAATTATACTGGTGAACAAATAATTGAATGCAAATCTTAAGCAACAATTTGTTGCAAAAGTCAGATAAGAAAGTGATGTAATGTTTGTCACAAAATGGTTTTGTCGGACACTTATGTCTCGCTAGTGATCGACAGTAAAGAGTGAGTCGTGTTATGTATAGCGAGAAGTCTATTGTCTAATGAGATTCAGAGAGCGCTTTGACTCTCTCTTATCACTCCGTTTCACATATTGATGGAGACTGTGATCCATAAGACATACCCAACGTACACATCCATGTCTTCACTGACTTTTGGCTCCTGTATTCTGTGTGAAAAAGAGACTATCCGTCGCTGTGTACTCAAAGTCTGGTCACGTATTTGAGGTTTTGGCTGTTGAAGAGGAAGTGTTGGCCATAAAATATGCTCAAAACATCGACACAACAACACATTCCCTGAAAGAAAGCACACAAAAAGTGGTCCAAAATAGTAATTTCACTTCAATTCACTTTTGTTTTACTCGTGAACTTTCTGTCCGCCCGTTGTATACAGAATTGTATTTGTATTTTGTCTATAATTTTCGTTTGTTTTGTTGTATTTTGCTTCTGGAAGTGATTAGATAATAATGTTCTCTTCCAATAGGATTTGTCATTAAATGGTTTTGTCTTTTTTAGTCGCCTTGGAGAGACCCATCAGTACACACATACAGTACACACAACTCACATCCCGTTGTATTTATATTTTTTAAAGCAAAGATAAGTTTGTATTAAGAAGTTGTCAAACTATGTTAAGCACTGATTCTCCCATTTCTCGCCAAATCTATTGCTTCTCCTCATTCTTATACTCAAAACTTTTATCCCAATCCTAACCCTCTTATCAGTCGACGCTTTATTGAAGTTCAATGTAATGCTATCGACGGCTAAGTGAGAGAAACTTAAATAATACTTCTCTCCGTTAAAACTGAAAATACATTTCTGACTCAATCATTGAATTGTGGGTTCAAATCGATGCTTGAATTTACACTCATTTTTCGTTTTTATGATACTTTCCGAGTATTGATTACCGAAAATAGCTGTCTGTTTGTCTATTAAGCAACTCTTATCCAACATATGAAATACAGTCAAGAAATTTAACACAACTATCAGTTCAGACAACTCTATAGTTTAGTTTTCGCTTTGCCGGTGGCCTACGGGCGCAAAAAAGATGTTCATATCTGTGTAGAGTAGACATCATCTTAAATCCATTTGTGTTGACATACACTTCGATTGACGTGTTGACCATCCCCTTGGGTTATAATACCAGTGCTGTCTATACAGAGACACCAATCAAACACCATTTTCATGCCTCGTTTCCACAAAAATATCATTTTCACTGTAAAGATATAACTCAGAAATCGTTTCCAAACCCGAAGTTCCGTATTCTGTGTATACAATGAGAGCTCATATTTTGACAAACATTTGTTAAACACTCGACCGATACGAGTGTATGAATGTATAGACCAAATAGACTACTGATAGTCGAGTTCATGCCTTTGAATGAGTTTTTAGAGATTTTTTGCTCTTTTGTTTACCACAAGACGAATGCACTTTGAGTCCAAGTCTTCACATCACAACTCGATGTCATATCGAGACCTCAATACGTGAACAACACATTGATTTTGAGTTTATTATAGAGGATCTATACCTATATTTATATTCAATTTTTTGTTACAGTACACACTAATACAATTTAATACCAGTACTGATAAACTCACAGTGTTAATGTGGTCTAGATAGTGAAAATAAGTTTATTTTATAATTTCGATGTCCAATAAGTTATCCTACAGTAAATATAAAAGTAATAGTTTTGTGAACTGAAACTCATAACCGAGTGTCACGTCTGACCCTTTTGTTCCTTAAGACTACAGTAATATTTTTTTTAATTGCTCATAAGCTCTGACAATGTTGTAACAACATCATTTTGCACTACTTGGAAATTAATTTACTATTAGAGTTTATTTTGCTTAACATTTAGTAAAATTATGAGTTTATTATTTAATTTTAACTAAATAACTATTTAAACCGGTTTAATTTGTTTTACAAATTTTTATTCATTTGTGCTCTACTTTAACTACAAATAAAATTCCTGTCAAATGAATGCAAATCGTAACCATTTTTAACCCCACAATCTTACTTCAGTGCACTACATGTTGTAATATTATAAACATAAAGATAATCAATTAATACAATGTTTTAAAATTATTAAATTATTATTGAAATTAGCTAAACAATTTGATTTATATAAAATTTATCCACAATTGTTTATCATTGAATGGGCGGGTGTTAAAATGTTCATAACGTTATTATGAATTAACGCAATGTTTAAACAATGAATACAGATTCTGGTAACAAATAAAAGTAGCCAAACATTTAGAGTAAGTGACAATAGAGTCAGTTATGTGTGTATTAACAGCGAATGTATGCGAAAATGAGTTGAAACTCGTATGAAATGAAAGTTAGGGAAGGGATGAGATGTAGGGATGAGTTGAGCCAATGTTTCCTAAATAGTGAGAGCCATAGAGGAAATGCATTTCTCTCGTTAATCGTCGCTTCACTGCCTTAGATATAAAAGTTAGCCATCATTTCGATGATATATTTGTCTATAATGTACTATATGTGTGGCCACTCAGGTCTATAATACACTGTACACATCCACAACCAAACGCTATGCCATTTCAATAGAGAGCGGAGTTTATACTAAAATATATTTATCCGAAAAAAGCCCTTCCATTGACTTAAATCAAGTGTTAGAGAGTTGTTTGGTTTCATTACTTGACTAATAATATTATATCCACCGCTTCTCCAGATAATGGTTATGGAGTTTACACACAATTGTGTACTAAAATAACTTTTTTATGGCATACAGTTTAAGCTGGAGCTCAACATTATAAATAGTGCTTCCATTCACATCGGCTTCCCATACAATGGGAAAGGATTTTAATTGATTTACAAATTATTTTCAATGGAATCAAAAGCCATAAAATTTTTGAATTTTTACACATTTTTCTGCTGCGAAAAACACATAAACTGTAAGGAAAGGCATATTCTCGGTGCCATAACGGTGTGTGTGGACACACATATAAAAAGCCATTAATATTAGGGCAGAACAGTAAAAAAATTGAGAGCACTGCCCAACTAATAGTATGTTATGTTATGGTTTATTACAGTATTATTGTTAGGAGTCGCGGAATATATCGCACAGAATATTCTGGCAGTTGTTTTGCTGGAGAGAGCGCCAAATCGTTGCAAACATTTTTTAACTCTAAATATTGCACATCAAAGCAAATACTAAAAACTTTTGCCTCTATTTCTCACTCACACATACAGTTTAAGGTACTGTTCCTCAGCACTAGTCATACGAAAAACTACTCATTCAATCGATTCTATCATTTTTATTGCCAACTGTAAGACTCATTCTTATTATTGCCGTCTCATAACAGTTGGACAGTTGCGAGAACTCCTCTCCCGCTCTCATTCACCCACATCTCCACCACATCTCTGTCTCTCTCACTCTCTCTCCCCTCCATGAGCTCTCTCTCTCTCTCACTCACTCTCTCTCTCACTCACTCTCTCTCTCCCAACACTTTTCAGTTCGTGATATTGATGTGCCTCACGATCCCATTCAACACACTATTGCTTTAAGGCCGTGGAGTGTCTCAAAGTATACCTCACAATATCTCCGGCATTAAAGCCCCCAATAATGGCCATCGATTGCAAATGTAACAGACCTTAGGGTCAAAATGAAATAACGGTCGCACTTATGCTTATAATATAAAATTCTCTTTTTATTATTTGTTATATATCTTACAAATACTGCATATCAGTGCCACTGATAAGACATAACATCTCTATTGTTATACAACTTATAGATATATACAGTACAGTATAATATTGTTTATATTCAACGCACAAATATTAACCATAGATTTTCTCCTAAAAACATTTGGATTTTGTTTTTGTGTTCACAAAAAAGTGTTTTTTATTTCAAACTATTATTTTGTTATTATATATTTACTTTTTAAAGTTGTTTTCTCTATACCGTTATATTATTGTTAAATACAGAATTAGAATTTGTTTGACTTGGTAACATATATTTTTGATTTTTAATACATATTTATACAAATTCTTCGCAGAATATTCTTATATAATTACACATTAAATATCTCAGAAATATTCTGTATTTTTATTATTATTCTCAATACAATTCTTTAACAATTTGATCGACAAAATCATAAATAACTCAATCGCTGATTGAATGTGTTTAAAAAAACAGTTCAAATATTAGCTAGAAAAAAGTTGACACAAAAAATAACTCATTTTATTCAATAATATTATTCAAAAGCAATTCGTTATTTGCTTTGTGTTTATATGTGTTTAAGAAAAGAAAGTTATTTTTTAGCTCTTATTTGCCTTCGAGTTTAGACGTCGGGAGCGGCGGATAGGGAGGGAGAGAGAGATGTTTGTCAAGAGATTGGAGTAAAACTTTATCTGTATGTCTCGTATGCACTCTATGTGTCGATACAAATCCGACACATAATAGTGATCACCAAAAGTAAAGGCAGTGTCGAGAAAAAAAATTCAATTTTTTATTTTCCCTTCTTATCATCGGATTTGTGGTTACGATTTACAACACAAATAATATGCTTTTCATAATATAAAAAATTGCATTTTTATATAATAATTTGTGTGTAAAGTGTTTGATGAGGAAAGTAGTGAATATCTGTTGGGGAGTGATGTGTGAAGTGAGGTTAGAGTACAGTACCGTATAGTATGTAGTGATGTTCATATGGATTGGTATTTTGGGTTTAGGTATGCATTGCATGCGCCCTCACATTCACAGATACTAACTGAAAAGTCAGGTCTTTTAGGTCTGACTGGCATTGTATGCGAATAACACATGCGAGTGACAGACACCCGATGCCATCCACAATAGCGGAGGGGATAAGCCGTTTGGAAATTTCAAATAAATAATATAAAACTTTTTTGCGATTTCACAGCCTTTGGGCAAAAATGTGTTTAATTTCTTACTCTTTCGTAAAATATTGTTATACTGCATATAAAGGGCTCACAAATCGGGCACAAAAAGGGAATAATTTACTTTTGAATAACAAACACAAAGCAAAATTAATCCCTGGGTCTTATTATTTAGTGTTTAGCTAAACATAACAGGCAAACAGGCATTTGGTTTAACAATAAGACCAATTCATGTTCAGCTAATATAATGAGATTTGAATAAATTTGATGAAAAGTAAAAATTTGACTGCACTTTAAATTTTAATACATATTATTCTCTCTCTCCTCTCAACTAATAATCCGATTCAGAGCTCATCTCTTGGTTTGTCGTTTGAATCGCGACTTTCTCTCCTCTTTTCCTTTTCAGCAAATATTATATAATTTATGTATAGATATAATAATAATATATAAGATTTTTTACAATAAATATCACAGAGAAGTCTTAATATTGATTTCAAATACTGTAATATATTTGAATATTAGCTTTTCTTTTTGTTATGTGAATTGATTTCTTGAGTCGATATTTGAATTTTATTTGCGAATACTTTTTTGTGTCACTATATTAATGAGGGCTTTGATTGCAAATCATATACATATTTATTAATTGTCGTATATTCTTTTTGTTATGTGAATTGATTTCTTGAGTCGATATTTGAATTTTATTTGCGAATACTTTTTTGTGTCACTATATTAATGAGGGCTTTGATTGCAAATCATATACATATTTATTAATTGTCGTATTATTATATAATTTCATTTATTATTATAAATTAATTTCATTTATAAATCTATTGAAAAAATGAATGAACGATATGTTTGAATCTGATTGATGAAAAAAAGGTAAATTAATTAGAAAATAATGATTTGACAAAATAAAACAATTGATTGAATGAATGTCTATTAGATGCGAGAAATGAATGATAACTCATAACAAGGTAATCGCTCTGAAAATATGATGTTTGGTATAAATTTCATGTCTCATCCGATGCGATGGTATTGTCTCTTATATTTTGGTAATCGTCTGGCGGTCGTCGATGTGTTGTCTGAATAGTAATCGTGAATATAATATAAATAAAAATGGTTTTGAGCTAATGTCCAGTAATAGATGTGGCGGTCGTGTGGGTTATGGTATGGTATGGTGTATGGGCTGAGAGGGTATTCATGTGGCGAACACTCGCTGTAACTGTCGGTGCAAATACATCGCGAATAATACGGATAACACTTTCCACTCCTTCGGCGGCGAATCCGAGTTATGGATGTCCTTCGCCTCCGAGCGGACTGTAGTATTCATGTGGCGAACACTCGCTGTAACTGTCGGTGCAAATACATCGCGAATAATACGGATAACACTTTCCACTCCTTCGGCGGCGAATCCGAGTTATGGATGTCCTTCGCCTCCGAGCGGACTGTCGTTGTCATCGCACATAACAAATGAACAAAAATTATTAAACTTATTAAACAAATACAAAAACATTTCGCATACATTATACGAAGTTATGTATTCGTGTAATATATGATATATACTGTATATGAATGCGATATACGAGTGGAATAAATTAAATTATGAGTTAATTACTAATTATCAAAATTACAATATAATGATTCATAACTACTTTTCGTGTTTTATATTCTGCATTCAGTGTTGTATTAACTCTGATATAAAAAAGTTTTTTTATAGCATTCACCGTTGTTTGAGGTTTTGAAATATTTATTCATTCACTCATTTTAATTGTCATTTGAAAAGATGTTTTAAAAAACGATTTTAATTTCAATGACAAACAACTATTCAAACTGTGTATACATTTGCAGCCAAAAGCTGCAATAATTATAATAATACAAAATTTTTAAAACCTACAATGAATGGGTAATTATAACTCAATAATTTGGACGCAATAATTATTTTCATGTCTAGCCTGCGATAAATTCATGCCTCAAATACACAATTCATTCGTGAAATTCATTTTAAATCATAGCCTAAAAAATTATTATTATTATGTGAATAGCTCATATTAATATTATTGAATTTTTAGCGTAAAACTTGGAAATATTTCAAACAACACTTTCCGTGCGATTCTATGCCTGAAATCTAATTATTAAAACATTTTATCATAAAATAGATAATGATTTATACGGTTAGTAATGAAATGCTTACATAACTCTTATGAGTCACTCAACGAAAATTTTCTTAAAAATTTTTCTTTAAATTTACGAGTTTTATGTATTATATAATAAATATTGCATGAATATCACCTTGTAATTTAATTACATTAGCGAGATTTATTTGATAATTATATGTGAATTTTAATTAATATTTTTTTATCGGCACTGTATAAATTAACTAAAAAATAAAATCAATTTGGAAGCAAAACAATAACTAATAAATGAAAAATTGAATAAAATATTAGACATTTTTTAGGAGACTTTAAGTTTCATTAAACTAATTGTGCGATAAATACATAAAATGCATGAAAATATAAATTGAGACTAATTTATGAAAATATGCGTAAATATGATTACATGTATAGCGATAGCATAAACTAGAGTTTAAGTATTTTCATATGAAAAATCTCTGTTTAAATATTAATTTTAAACTTTGATTGAATGTAATATTGAGTTACACACGAGAAATGTGTTGCTCTCATGTAATTCAATATAAGCCGACACAACCAGTTATGGTATTAATACTGAACCATAACTTCCGTTAATTATACTTTTCAAACGCAAAGTGTTGTCAGCAATGAAATTATGTTATAATTTTCATTATTATACATTTAATCATATTTTTCATATTAAGAATATTCAATTACAAAATATTCTATAAAATAAACAAATAATGGAATATATGATAGAAATGTATTCTCAAATGTAAACTAAAATGTAAAGAATATTCCTAAACCCCAATAATCTTATAAAACTTGTTTTAATAATACATGAGACAAACCTTGGCTTAAATTCTCACTATTCATGATATGAAGGCCCGACTGTTGCTGTTGTTTATCATTCTTATTGTAAAGTATGAGTTGTGCCTCGTTTTTGATTTTGTAGAGCCGGGATATAGTGGACGTGCACTTGAGGGTCATGTGGCCACTTGTGGTCAGAAAATGTTTGTCTTGTGCTTTGAATCTCAGGCTAAGACTCGATGTCTCTAAGCCGTCGGCGTGTAATGTCGTGCTGTACTCCACGTCGTGTTCCGCACCGACCTATTCATTGCCATACAGAATATAACATTAGATATATAAAAATGCCATAAATTAATCACATCTTATAATTGCTGCCGTAATTCATAAGAGAAGACAACAATTTTCTTAATTATCATATAATTAGTCAGTCGAGGGATTAATATATGCAAAGTGTGTGTAATAGAGTCTATCATATATTGTGTAACCGTTTCTCTCCCACACGAGAGGCATATAAATGATTATCATATCATATGATTTGATAGTATCTTATTATACATAAACTGATATAAAAGTCAGAATAACTAAACGGAAGAGACTAAGAGAATTGATTCAAAACATTGAGTCAATGCAAACAGAAAGCGCTAAAAAGACAAACACTAACTGTAAACCAAAACAGAGGCAAAACTAATGAAAAAGTATTGAAAACTTGATATTAAAAGCAAAGGTCTTATAGACGTATAGTCGGAGTCTGTGGGGGAGAGACTGAGTCTGATGTAAATTGTATTAAAAATAGATGTGATTCACTCACCGGCTCATCATTAATAGTGAAATTAAGATAAGCTCCGGGTTTAGACTTGGCTGACGTGCAGTTCGCCAGAACCACTTCGCCCGCGATGTACACTGTTTTGCCGCCCGTCGATATGCGCGGCCCCTCTGATGGCAGTACTGATGCCAGTGGAGGGAGTGGGTGGAGGGGAGAGACACAAGAAATGAGAGATAAATACAAAAATTGAAAAAATTGGAGAAAGAAATCACATGTAATAGAATTTGTGTTAAGTTAGTGACCCGTTTATAAAACCCAATGCCCGCTATTTGTTGGAGCGGAATATTTCCCATTTGCCGCTTAATAGTATGATTCGGATTATTCTCTCTCTCTCTCTCTCTCTCTGATATACTTTATACGTGTGTTGTTTTCCCTTCACTTATAGTTAAAAATTTATTTTTCTAATGGAATGAACGTTATTTAAACATTAAATATATTCCCCGATATGTTATGTATGAATGTGTAGAATATTCTGTGTGTGTATATATATTCTTTGTATTATATATGAATTCTGTATTTTATGTATTCGTAGCGCAAATAAAAATTTCGACCCTTTTTTGAATATTTGAATAATTTTGTGTTCACAAAGATTTTTAGGAAATATAAATTTATAATATTATTTTGTATGTGATATGTAACCCAAAAAGTGCGGGATTAGTCTCATCCCTCACTCTCTATTGAATACATAAATTCAAATTTAATTTGTTTTTCATTATAAAATATTATTTTATGAAACAAATGGCATGTCATTTGCCAAAAATTATAAATGCAAAAGCAATTGATGTTTTTAATAGTTTTGTACATACATACACAGAATATTCTGAAATGTATGTAATTTATAAAAATTTATTCTAGCAGCTTATTATTCATATAAGCTATAAAATGTAAATCCTATCTAATCAATAATTTTTACACATAAATTAATAAAAAACATTTAAAACGCTACTTTTGTAAAGCATCATAATTTACAATAAGATTACTTTCAGCGATAGTAACGTTGTATAAAAAATATTGAAACATAAGTTCATATTTACACACAACAAAAAACTATCATAAATCTCACACTTTTTTTTGTTGCAACCATTTCTACGATAAGTATCAAAAAATAGTTTCTATTTTCGGAGATATCTTTCCTAAAGAAAAATGTAAACTATTTTTGAGTTCACAAAAAATGCACATAAATTGTGCTGAAGAAGAGGTTTACGCGTTATATCTGAAACTGAAGTGCAAAACACAAAAAAAAATTTAATCAATAATTGGATGCCATTGCGAGTCAGTAGAGAGCGACGTATGAACCGATTAAATGGCACATGACTTACCAGTAGATGGTATGTCGGCGCCCGTAGCTTTCGCACCGCTAGCTATCGTGTCGAATATGAATTTGCCTTTAAATCCCTGTCCAGGCGTATGACTGCGGCTCAGGAACTGGACGAACAGCACCGGCCCCGTCGACACTAACTCCACATAACTGTTCACATTACACAACTGTCCGATCACAGGGGCGTCGGTATCATTGCCGTCGTGGACCAGTATTACGTCGGGACTATTGATACAACTAATGGACATAAAAAATATGTCAGAGAGAGAGAGAGAGAGAGGGAGAGGGAGGGAGAGAGAGAGAAAGAGAGAGTTCTGTGAGACAAACCTGAGATCACTCTTCTGGAGTCGGACCGACTCTAAGATGACTTTCACCCTCTCGTGTGTCTGTCCCACGAAATGATAGGAGCACTCCGTGTTCTTGGGGTACGTCGACGGGTACTGTGGACTGTAGAAGCGGCCCCTCGACCGTACGGTGCCATTAGTGGTGGCTGTGCTCACGAACTTATAATCACATTTACTTTTGGCGATCAGCTCTCCATCCGTACGAAACATTTCTGCAACAAAAAAGACAATTGAAAATTAAATCAAATCAACGCTCTGTTTGTGTCGAGTATTGCCAAAAACACACATAAAAAATGAGTTTAAAACTTGATTTTGAAGTGAACACAGCATTTGGTGTTTGGTTTTGGCTGTATTTTAAATATGAGACAAAACCTGTCAACACCGGGAGGGGATGTTTGTGTGTGTTTTGTGACAGAGATTGAGAGTAGGAATGGTAGGGGAATGGGCGGACACTTACGCTTATCTAAGAACCTATACGTCCCCCGAAAGCCGGTGTTATTAGCGTTTCTCCAGTCGGACCGGAACTCAAATATAAGGTTTGAATGCGAGCTATAGTGGGTTTGTTCAATATCTGCTATCTTTCCGCACAGAATGGAGTTCCACGCGGTCTTCTCATTAACTCCCGGTGCGTCCAAATGCAGGAATAGTTTCACGAAATCGCCGTATTCGCAGCTATAAGTATTGAACACAAATATAATACAATAAAATTGATATGAATTTATGTCATAAAATTCTGGTCATAAATATATTTCGTAAGCAAATAGAAAGTGGCATTCAATTGATACGATCAACAAAGTGGTGACCGACTGGTCTACTGACTCGATTGTGGTCTTCTGGACGTCGAACTCATCGAAAGTGATTTCCACGATCTGATGGCTATCGGCCAGGAATGAGTACAACAAACAGTTTATATTGTCTACATATCTGTGCGCAAAGAAAAATAAGATAAACAAAGAATAAGTCATAAGGAATCAGATATTGTGTGCCATTTGTTCATTGAAATACACACAGAATATTCTTGTGTACACATAGTTCTACACACAGATAATATTCCTATGCATTCATATGTGGTGTATATGTGCGAGAGAAATAAGATGTCAACTATTGTTTGACACGCATTCATATATCTCGCACATTAGACCACAGAATATTCTGGGGAACAGCTATGGGTGACACTTACGGTACGGGCCAATTGGGTGACGTGAAGACACCGAACTCTTTGCCAAATGTCTCGTCGAATACGACACAATCGCATTTGGTGTTGACAGCCCTCACCGCCGGCACCGACACCTCGGCGATCAATGCGCAATAAACCAGCAGAAATATGCTGTACGGCTCCGACACTGCCATCAAGACATCCATTTAGTAGACCACCGTCGCAGCCAAGTGTAGACAATCGCTGACTGTTGGCTGCATTTTATCGCTTCTCATATTTATTTGACTATAAATTTCACTATAAATACACGAAAAAGAAGGACAAAAATTGTTAATAATAAGAAAATAGAGATTTTTTTCGTCAGCATTTGTTTCAATACTATAGATAACTATATCATTATTATTATGACTACTGTATTACTATAGCCGACAGTTCTTTTCATTATATATTTTCTCCCATTTTTGGCTTAATTTATATATTTCTATATTTTTATATGTAATGTTAATAATAATAGCTATCATATGAATATAGTAGTTGTTGGGGACAAATGCTTTATTCTATTATATAATATTTTTCGTTGTGTTTATATAGTATGTAGTGAAAAAAGTAGTATAAATTATGCCAGAGATAAGGCCTGTTAACTAATTTATATGATGTTGTGAATCCATTTGTTTTACTCAAACACCGTTTTTTGGCAATGAAGTAGATGATAATTATTTTTTGTATGCAACAAAAAGTTTGCTATATTTTATGAATGCAATTATGAATTTTATAATCACTTTTTTATAATTAATTTTCACTCCCTACTCTGCTCTTTTTATTAGTTATCTAATAACAGACATTTTTTCATATAAACAGAATATTCTGTAATAAAATATTGTTAGACGTTTTTCTGTCATCAGTTTTTTTCAGTTGTGTAACAAAACGATAAAAGTCTATAATTTCCTGAACAATCAAAAACGACTATTTTTCGCCGTTCATAGCCTTAACACAGAAAAATTAAAGGAGTTTTGTGTCACAAATGTAAACCAGAAATAGACTTATTTTCGCCTCACATACAGTAGAGGAAAGGCATTGTCTATTGAAGGGGACAGTCGTGTAAATCCATTCACTTATGTATTAAAAGGAATGGAAGTATTGATAAAGAATTTTTGTGTTACAATTGTGTCTCATTTCTCGTTTAATTTCTATATTGAGTTGAAGTCAATGGAGAGTCCAAATGGGAATCACAACCATAAATAAGTTTATTAAGTGAATGAGAAGTCGTGAATATTTTTATACTAATAACAAAAATGAATGAAAGTTATGGAAAGTAATAAATAAAAATAATAGAAATACGATAATTAAATAGTCTTCTAATTTAGTCTATATTTCATATAATCTACAATATTTTATCTGAAATACAATTTTACAGTTTATAAATATAAAATTAAAATATGATGGTTAAAATATGGCACAAACATATTGTATGCCATACAATGTATGGTATATTTGGGTTCAATATTATTTTAGATTAGTTTGTTTTAACAAAACACTTGTATTTTGGCAAAAATTTTGCTTGAATAAACAAATAATATTATCGATATTATATATTTAGGAAATAAAAATTTTAAATAATACAGAATATATAGATATATAGAATTCTGTATATAGAATAACAAAATATATATTTGTCAAATACCGTGGCATTTAAACAAGAATTGTATTTATCAGCAAATAATTAACAGGCAAAGAATGCGAAAACGTTTTGGACGTAAAATGACTTGTATTTAGA
>CAJPVJ010001873.1:0-14741 GCA_905397405.1 Oppiella nova
TAAGTATTTCTTTTGTCGCGTTATTATCTTTATATATATGAAAGACTTCTAATGGTATTCTTCTCTCATATTCTTCATGTCATTAATAGATGCTCTCAATCGATGTCTTTATTATTATAATGAATATCAAGAATCTCTCATTTTGTGTCTGAAAATGAGTTTTGAATATCAACTCAATTCACAGATTTAGTTGAAAAATGAGTGTTGAATTGGATTCTGTAGTTATTATAGTTATTAAATATGATTTACTATTATTACATATTTTTATGACTCTATTTTAAAAATTCAATTCAGTCTTTAGTTTAGGAGAATGTGTTTCATTGAATGAAAAAATCATTGCATTAATTAAATAAAAGTGTTGTTTGAGACAAAAAATCAATTTATATAAAAATGATGATAACTCCGTCATTATAAGGAAGTGTCGCCTTTGCGGTAGTGATAGCCGTTGCGGGACTGAAGCGGTTCTCTGTCGGCGCTATCACTCGGCGGACGTTTGCGCTTAAAGAAGCCTAACTTCCAGAGTGCGAGGGCCAGTCCGCCCAAAATGAGTAAACCGATGACTATGGCTAATATGATAATCCAGAGTGGAATGGGTTCGGTCCTGTCAAGTCCGGTGACATAGATTTTGGTGGAGACGGTCTGTACGTATGGCAGTAGTAGGCTGTGATCGACGTCGTACGGCAATGATGTGACTAAAGCCACTAATTTGGATGAGATCTGGAACTCCTCCAAATTGATGAGCTCTATGTTCTCCTTCCAAAAACGGGACCGTATTGTGAATAATACCGTATCGTTTGTATCCAACTCATAGACAGTGCATATGATTTTCGTGCAATTAGTTGTTCCGCACGACTGGACATGAAATTTCATAATTTAATCATACAATTAGAAAATTACTCAAATTGTGTTATTAAAGTTTACTCCTAACGATGGGCTGGTCGACCAGATATAATAAGTAATTGCCCCTCAAATCCCGTGTCGGCCACAGAATGGTCACGTCAGCCCTTTTGATGGTCGAGGGCCCTCTGTTTTGTATTGTATATGAATGGCTTATCTCGCGTCCAATGTCTTCTAATACTTGTTTCGGTGTCACAAAAGTCTCTGCCGTAGCGTTGAATGACAACACGTCTGGATCTGAAACCCTGTGTGTATCAGATGTACAGCGAATACAAAACGCATGAGAATTTGTGTTTGAATACAGAATATCTGTACAGAATATACTGTATATTCAGTTTAACTTATATTTGTTGGCAAAGGAAAACAATATATTACTGTATATAACATATGGAGAGAAAGAGAGAGAGAAGAGAGAGAGAGAGAGAGAGAGAGAGAGAGATTTGCTTAAAAGACAAAACCAGACGAAAATAATAAAAATATTACAACTAATAAAATAACGGAAAAAAGAAAATCAATAGAAAAAAGCTCGACATGAGAGGGAACGGGCTTTTTATATGACAATAAAAGACAATGTTTTGTGGTTTTGATTGGCGTGTTGTGCAAATGGTGTGATAATATAATAAAAGCGTTGTTCCGACCCGTAAATGGTTAGATTGACTTCAACCCTAAGCGGTATTCCCAGAATAGCTCTGTTATCATCGGTATCTGTGGCTCGTTCCGGGTTAGTACTGTTCACTTCAATTATGAACGTATAGTCTGGAGATGTGGCCGATATCTGCTTCGACGGCTCCATAATTATTGTGAATTCCAACTGTTGGCCAATACATGAGAAAAAACAATGTTTTCATTTGATTAGAAAAACAATTTTTCGATTTTATTAGAAAAACAATTTTTCGATTTCATTAGAATTTGGGTTGAAATTGAATTTTGATGTTTTGATTAAGTTTTTAGAAGTTTATAAGTTCCTTAAATTTGTTATATACTGTATATATGGGTTTGAATGTTACCTTAGATCCGCCAGTCAATGGGTTTCCAATGTCACACTCCAAGTTATTAATACCTGTCCGGTCTGGTTGGGCGCCGTAACAGCCGACGTCACTCTATTTGAGTTAATATACGAGTGCATCAAATATAAGCCAAAAATAAATGTTTGCAAAAATAAACGACAGATTCAGATGAAGGAAATGCTGTATTACTCATAAGAATGAGAGGGAAAACAACTCAAACATTGGGTTTCGTCTTGTTTTTGGTAATTCTTTAGGAATTAAGGGCTCAAAAATTGTACATAATTTTCAGAATTATAATAATCTCAAAATTAATCATCTATTAATAGATTTTTAATTAGGTTACATATTTATGTTTTTAATTCATTAGTTATTCAAGTGACATTATGTCTACTATATATTTAATTATTTCATAACAATAACAGATATTTTTCAGGGATTTATTGATTTGGTTTAAGCTTTAAATTTTAAAAGTATTTTTGGTAAACAAAACGGAATCGACTGTTATGTTTGAGTTGATATCAAATATTTTTAAAAGCCTTATTTCAGTGGTAAAGATAAGAGTATAGACAGGGAATGGATGCTAAGGAATGGGAAGCAGGGAAGAGAGTGGAGGCATATATATATATAATATATAAGATATACGTATATATATAAGATTGAGTAGGTTTTTAAAAAGATTCATACATTTTTAGTCTTGTTTATGTTGACATAGTTAACATCTGTAGGCATGAATAAATAGAGCAACGACGTCACTCTATTTGAGTTAATATACGAGTGCATCAAATATAAGCCAAAAATAAATGTTTGCAAAAATAAACGACAGATTCAGATGAAGGAAATGCTGTATTACTCATAAGAATGAGAGGGAAAATAACTCAAACATTGGGTTTCGTCTTGTTTTTTGGTAATTCTTTAGGAATTAAGGGCTCAAAAATTATACATAATTTTCAGAATTATAATCATCTGAAAATTAATCATCTATTAATAGATTTTTAATTAGGTTACATATTTAAGTTTTTAATTCATTAGTTATTCAAGTGACGTTATGTCTACTATATATTTAATTATTTCATAACAATAACAGATATTTTCAAAGGATTTATTGATTTGGTTTAAGCTTTAAATTTTTAAAGGATTTTTGGTAAACAAAACGGAATCGACTGTTATGTTAGAGTTTATATCAAATATTTTTAAAAGCCTTATTTCAGTGGGAAAGATAAGAGTTGGAAAAGAGTATAGACAGGGAATGGATGCTAAGGAATGGGAAGAGAGTGGAGGCATATATATATAATATATAAGATATACGTATATATATAAGATTGAGTAGGTTTTTAAAAAGATTCATACATTTTTAGTCTTGTTTATGTTGACATAGTTAACATCTGTAGGCATGAATAAATAGAGCATCGACTCGAAGGCATCCTCTCCTTTATTAACGACTGTTATAACCAATTCAATCCTCTTTCTGCTGCCAACTATGTATTCATCACCAGAACTATGGATCCGATATAAAAATAGAGACACTCATCAGGTTTATCATATACACGACACACACATACTTATAGTCGACACAAATTTATTTCTAATATTTTAGTTTTTGCAATTTATTTTTGTCGTCCAAAAAAAGTTTTTCTATGAATTTATTGTATAAATAAATGAAATAATATAACGAATATATTTTTGCTCATTTTTCTAATATGATATTCAGTAACACATACGCCGTGTAGACATAGATATACTCCGAGAGAAATGATTTTTTAGTTTCGTTTATACAGTATTTCAAACTTTATATAAATACGAGAAAAAGTTTTTTTTATATATTTCTTTCCTGGTGTTTATCTTAGCCTTAGAGATGTTATCATTTCTACTATTCTAACCGATTGTTTGCATAATTTGGTGTCTCTTTTGAGACTTTAATCGAGATTTTCAAATATAAAATGTTATATCATTTCGCATTGAACTGCAATAGTCAGCGAATAGAGTATACAAAACGCTACACAAACCAAACCCCATAACTATTATGTAATTTAAATTACAAAATAAATAGTTTCCGAGAGCATTACTTTTAACAAAAATACATCTCAAATTGAATTTATTAAAGCGAATAGAGTGTACAAAACGCTACACAAACCAAACCCCATAACTATTATGTAATTTAAATTACAAAATAAATAGTTTCCGAGAGCATTACTTTTAACAAAAATACATCTCAAATTGAATTTATTATTAAGCGTTTACAAAACAAGTCTTACAGCAATTTTTATGTGGCTTTGTAAAGCAACTTTTGTTTGTTTATTTATAAAATTTTAATCAACAAACTTTAATAGGGCTTGTAAGGGTTACTTTTAGGATACATTTCTTATTTTTATATTTCAGAAACAAATATAACATTTTAAATTGTAGTAAAAATTTTGTTAACTTGTTTTTGTTTCAAAAAGATATTTAATTTGTCAATGGGTTTTAATAATATTTCATCAATTATTCTGTAATATAAGTAGTGTTTGGTTAGACGACGGGAATCCTAAATACTAAAAATATACCAGAATTCTAGACATTTGATTCATGGGAACGGGACTAACCATTAAAACTAGTCTTAATGGTAATATAAAACAAAATAAAAATACTTTCATTAGAATAATGAATTCAATTTAACGAGAATTGGATTCAATGCAAAAAAGACACAAAAATTCCTTTTATTTAAATGAAACAAAACACTTGGTTTTTGATTATAAGGGAAACTGGAGATATTTTTCATCTATCAAAACAGAAATTCTTTACTCAAGATATACAATATCCTACACAACACCTACAATATAATACCATTGTTCGTATAAGAATATTCTGTATTGTGTTTAGAAATACTCCCAACAAAACTAAATTACACCTTGAATAAAATATTTCAACAAAGGTGTTGATTAACATATTTTCTGTAAAGCTAATATTGTCAACGTTTTAATCACAAGGGTCTCTATTATAAAGTAATATGCATAGGATTCTGTTTAACTGGAAAATTATACAGAATCGAAGTGAATAGTAATACACATAGAATTAGAAAAATCCTAAATACTAAAAATATACCAGAATTCTAGACATTTGATTCATGGGAACGGGACTAACCATTAAAACTAGTCTTAATGGTAATATAAAACAAAATAAAAATACTTTCATTAGAATAATGAATTCAATTTAACGAGAATTGGATTCAATGCAAAAAAGACACAAAAATTGCTTTTATTTAAATGAAACAAAACACTAGGTTTTTGATTATAAGGGAAACTGGAGATATTTATCATCTATCAAAACGAAAATTCTTTACTCAATATCCTACACAACACCTACAATATAATACCATTGTTCGTATAAGAATATTCTGTATTTTGTTTAGAAATACTTGCAACAAAACTAAATTACACCTTGAATAAAATATTTCAACAAAGGTGTTGATTAACATATTTCCTGTAAAGCTAATATTGTCAACGTTTTAATCACAAGGGTCTCTATTATAAAGTAATATGCATAGGATTCTGTTTAACTGGAAAATTATACAGAATCGAAGTGAATAGTAATACACATAGAATTAGAAAACTATTTGCACAACAACTGAATAAATGACAAGAAATTTAAGGATAATATGTTTAGATAAATAATTGTTTGAATGAAGAGTTAGTTATTTATCACCCGATGTGAATGCAAAGGGTTTTCGGTGTTTTGACGTAATATTAAAGTGGAACTCATTTTTAAAATGAATTTTGAGTTTCCGAGAGAGAGAGAGAGAGAGAGAGAGAGAGAGACGTCGAATTGCTTTTGAAATTAGAATTGAATTGAATTGAAAAGTTTGCCCTAAAATAAACTTTAAAGGAGAATGAAAATTGTTTGATTGCAATACAAAACATGAAAAAGTTGTTTGCTTTTTGAATCGAAATGTTTAGAATTGCAAAACTTGCTATTCATTGGAGCTTAAAATATGTGCCGAGATTTTTTCGGTACTCACTTTATATATAACTTATTCTCATGTGTTGTGTGTTTTGTCTATGAAATCGATTGAATTCAATAGAAAAATATTACGGTATTTGTGTGTTTGGAGATAACATTAGATTTTATTTTTAAACATTGTGTTCCAAACTTCTTTAACCACTTACTTACCGTAATACATACCCAATCTCTTGTTGTGTAATTACAGAATAGGTAATGAATACCAAACTTTATATTAACAAAAGGTTTATATGTTATAAATAATCGTAAATTAACTCTGTCCGTCAATAATAGACGTGTAATCGAGTGGGCCGTAAGGGGTGGGAGACTAGCAGTTAAAGTCATTCATAAATTGTATGAATTGTTTTTATACCCGTTTTGCAAACAAAGACTTATATAATATATGATTATTGTGTTTGTAATCTTTAGCGATAACTGACTCACAATTCCTGCGATTCCTATGCCTAACATATAAAGGAAGTCATAATAGTCTCGGAGTTTTGGTTTACACAAACATTTTTCTAAATTGATTGTGACTTTACACAGAGTAGTGTTAATTCAAATACCAGTGCTGCAAAAAATGATTCAATAAATTATTTAATAATTTATTTGATTTCTATCTTATATTAGCCTTGAGTTTAATGTCAGACATAACTTATAACTCAATTTGCACTTCACTTCGAAATTCAATTTTCTAAATGTTGTGAAAAATAACAAAAAATAAAAGTAAAAACAATGAGTGAAAAAGCAGAGAGAGATCTGAAATCGAGATAAAATACTAAATAAATGACAAACGTATTAAACATATTATATATGATTAACGAATAGTTATGAAAAAGTGATACCCAAAACTAATTTGCGTGTAAATTGAATGAACGTTATATGTTATAAAATTATTATAATTGTTATAAAAAATAAAAACCAAAATAAATGCAATAAATAACGAAATAATAGCCGAGAAGTGGTCTTACGGTCGGACAGAGAGGACGAGGTTTGGGACACAAATGTTGTCTTTTCCGCAATTCTTTCTGATGTTTATCTGTTGCGTCAATAGACTGGTGACGGCCTGATTGAGCACCGGCTTCAGTGTCCTCTCCATCGGCATCTCATTAAGACTGTACTCCACATTCACTTTAATTGGTGTCAATTTATCCCGAAGATTACTCTGCAATTGAGAGAAAAGTTAATAATACGAAGAGATAACAGTAGAAGTGCATAGAATTGATAGAGAAATGCGAGAGAGAGAGAGAGAGAGAGAGAGAGAGAGAGCAGAAGTCCATAGAATTGATAGAGAAATGCGAGAGAGAGAGAGAGAGAGAGAGCAGATAATGAGAGGACAGGCAGATAATTATGCTCACAGCGAGATATGCCTGACGACTGGTGCAATAGTTGGAGCCTTTGTTGAGCTGAACCCGGATCTTCTCCTCGTTTTCCCTTTCTTTGTGGAGAAAGAATATTCGCGGCGCTCGACGGGACGCGGCGTCCAATTTGGTCTCATAAACAAAATCTGTCGCAAAGAATCAATTTTTTTCGTTCATCACAAATGAGAATAATATTGACTTTTAGTCTACAAAACACTCTGTTTTCCCAATTTTCGAGAAAAACATAGAAATTGTTTTCTCAAAAATAATCATAAAAATAAATATTTAGTTAAGAATTAGTTTTCTTTCATTTTGATGTACTATTAGGTCCTCGTGTTATTGTGTCAGTAATAAACTGTTGAAATTTTTTCGTTTTGTTTTTAATGACAGACAACTAGCAGATTTTTCAAATTATTTTCTACTGTTTACACGATTCTTATATACAATATATATTTTTTTTCTACTGAACACTATGCTGTTTGTCATACAAAACATTTTCTTATAACTTATAGATGACTTATAGTCTATAAAGTTATAGATAATATTTGGAGTTAATTATTATAAAAATAAGAAATTTGTGGAAATAATAATAATAATAATAATAATGTTTGAACACAAACCCAATTGGTTTTCAACTCCCAATCCGTCATATTTAAGACACAATTTGATGCTAAGACAGGGCACTCGTGAGCCGTCAGCTAAACTGCAATCCTTGTCTTCTAAGCCGACGCTCTGTTTGGCTAAACTTAGACTCGCCGTCACATTGACAACGGGTCGGGCCCTCAGGAATATGGCTCTGTCTGAGGCATACGCGCCCACCAATAGGTCTGGATATTGATTGTTGTCGAGATCCAGTCCGCCCGACAACGAGAAGCCAAATGTCTTGAGTCCGGGATCGTTGATATTTTCCGCGTAAATCACTTGCGAATACTTGGGTTGTAAGCCCTTCCTCGACCCCAAGTATATATAAACAGCTCCCGTTCCCTTTTCCCCGTCATATGGCGCGCCAACAGCGATGTCGTCGAAGCCATCCTTATTAATGTCCGACAGAGAGGCCAAAGACATACCAAACCTGGCTTTCGATTTGAGACCATCGATGTGGTCGTCATCTTTGATAATAAATCGATGCTTTTTGAGTGGAAATAAAAAAAATTATAATTAATATTAAATGTATAACCATCCAGTTCCAAATTTAATAAAATTTAAATGTGAATCTCAAATAAAATATTAATACACGTCTGATAGAAGTTTTATAATACAATAAAAGCTCTAATATTGAAATCAAGCGAAATATATAATAATAAAACTTGATTAATATTGGAGTTGTATTAGTGTTTTGATGGATTTAATATGATTAGAAAGGGTTATTAAAATGAAATTGAGATGAGATGCCATACCTCTCTGGTCTGGTATGCGATATAAATTCTTCCCTTTTCATAACTCAGATCCTTAGCATTTGGTGGCGAATACAGTGGAGCGCCGATCACCACGTCGTCGAGTCTACAGAATTGCCGATCATTTGGATCACAGAATACACAGAATTTTATGATTATATTATATTTAGTTATACTGTATGGAGAGTGTTGTTCACTAGTTTTTATAAGCTATCATAAAATATTCTTCATATTTTTCGCTATAAAACTATAATGCCAATGTTGCCTTGAAATTCATTTATCACTGAATATGTCATTAATTAAGTATAACACCATCTCATGGCACACATACCCATCGCCATCGATATCAGCCGTAGCGAGACTATAGCCAAAGTATGCCCCCATTTGGTCTCCGGTTATGTTATAAATATTCTTGAGCGTTGATGTGTACAGAATAACCTATTCGTCAAACAATAAATAATATTTCAGCTAAACTTCAAGATTAATGGCTATAATTCCCTGCTCTTATTCTCGACATAACATATAATACTAATAATAATTACTGTATATTTAGTTATTGGATGCAAAATAGTTTGTGTGGATAATATTAACTCAAACGCTACTAAAAACAAGATCTCACTCGCAATAAAAGCCATTCAAACAAACAAAGTCTGTAAATTCAAAACAGAATTTTGTGCTAATTTTAGATGTTTTTGAGAAAAAAATCAGTAAATAGTGAAACAGACAAGAGTATGAAGAGAGAGAGAGAGAGAGAGACGTCGAATTGCTTTTGAAATTAGAATTGAATTGAATTGAAAAGTTTGCCCTAAAATAAACTTTAAAGGAGAATGAAAATTGTTTGATTGCAATACAAAACATGAAAAAGTTGTTTGCTTTTTGAATCGAAATGTTTAGAATTGCAAAACTTGCTATTCATTGGAGCTTAAAATATGTGCCGAGATTTTTTCGGTACTCACTTTATATATAACTTATTCTCATGTGTTGTGTGTGTTTTGTCTATGAAATCGATTGAATTCAATAGAAAAATATTACGGTATTTGTGTGTTTGGAGATAACATTAGATTTTATTTTTAAACATTGTGTTGGTTTGAAGAAATTGGTGAATGAATGGCATTATGTATGGGTTAGAGAACAACACATTAATGTCTTATCCATTACTTATGGTTTGAAATATAATTGTTTTCCAAANGAGAGAGAGAGAGAGAGAGAGAGAGAGAGAGCGAAAAAATTAAACTGAAGATTAAGAGCAGTGAATATATAGAGGGATAAAAGGGAAAGAGGTTTTAATGTTTTTAAAGACATTTCTAAATGTATTTTCAATTAATTTGATGGGAATTTTGAATAGAGAAAAGTAAAATTGCAGTGCATATAATATAATATTATTATAATGACAGACTAGTGAGATGAGCATAAAAATAATTAAAGCATGAAATTAATTGAATAACAACTGCATCTGATATTTATTATGAAAAAAGTCGACTGAATATAAAGATATTCTCCGAGAATCTGAGTTTCAATTAGTCTTTGAATGGCATTACATTTGTATAAATTATTACATTTAACCCTATATTCCAAGTACGGGTTGAATAGTAGTCTAGAGTTCAGTGATTTGTAAAAGAATTTGTGACATTTGAATGATTGAAATAATTAATTAGATATACATCTGTGTAAATATTTTTAATTTCTAAAATGTACAGGAATTACACATCTAACTTAATTCAGCTCTCAAACGGGAAATTAGTTTTCAATAAAAACAAATATCTTTTTAAAGAGTAGCGGAATTTAATCCTAATTTTTAAGTTTTCAAATTCAGTTATTATTTCAAGTTTAAATGCATAAACATATGGCGTAAAAAAAGATATTTCATAAAAATGCCAACTATTATTAAATTAAACTTATAGAAATATGTATGCATGGTAAAACAATCTTTAATTAGAAACTTTTTTATTCTGTGTAATACCGGTAATTAATATTTATTAAATTAATATAATAATATTCTGGATTAATCATTTGTATGTTTTATTAAGAAAAACTTTATATTGATTTATGATTTACGGGAATTATTTTATCAATATATTACATGATGACTGCAATCTGCATAGAGTTTTCTCTCAATTAATTATAAATCGCAATTTAGTCGTAATGAAAGTTAGTATGAAATGAATGAATTCATTAGTAGTGAAAATGTTTGCCCCAAATTGCACTCATGTTTTCCATTCATTTCTATTAAATAAAATCGGAATTCACTTCAACTCCTTGTGTTTGACACTATATACTAAGCAATGATTTCTGGCATCAAATCCTTACAAATACAACTCAAAGAGCTGTACTTCATTTGCTCTCTCTCTCTCTCACTCTCTCACTCTCTCTCTCTCTCTCTCTCTCTCACTCTCTCTCACTCTCTCTCTCTCCTCACTTATATGACTGGAGGCGCTAAAGGAATTTTAAGTGAAAAATATTTTTCCATCACAAACTAAAATATGAATTATCCACACAAATATAGACACAGATCCCTCTCTCTCTCCCTCTCTCTCTCTCTCTCTCTCTCCTCACTTATATGACTGGAGGCGCTAAAGGAATTTTAAGTGAAAAATATTTTTCCATCACAAACTAAAATATGAATTATCCACACAAATATAGACACAGTTGACATACCTTTCCCGTTAGATTACTTCCTTTAGGCATTCCAATGGCGACATCGAAGTCTTTGTCACCCGTGAACTCACCAACAGTTGTTGAATAACCTAAAGAGACATTAATTTTTAATGAGACAAACAGACACTAAAATCTGACATTTTTTAGAGCAAATCTAATCCAATGTAATGCTTATGTTAAACACAATAAGTGCTCGAAAACAATGTATAAAACATATTGAGTGCTTGTATTCATTCATATACTAAACAAATACTCAACGCTTTGGTCACACTTTTTGGCTTATTATGGATTTATAATTCAAAGTGTTTTATAAATAATATATTATGCGAAAGCTCATTATGTAATACAATGCAGTGTATAATAATAGCTAATTATAAGTATACCGAGAAAGCTGTCGTCATCATAAGCCGGGGACTCTCTGGTGCTGAATAGTGACTGCGATTCCTGTAAATCCTGCGAAAATGCCTGTCCCTGCCAGTACCAACTGCCCGGTGCTCCAATGTATAGATGCCTTCCATCCTTTTCATATGAAATGTGACACAAAAGAGAGAAAAGATATTATTGTTATAAAATTTTCAACAATAAAATTGATGTTAACATGAAGTGAATGTAAATAATAAATAAATCATTTTATTCTGGATATTGTAGCTATTATTTAGAGCTCTCTCTCTCTCTCTCTCCTCACTTATATGACTGGAGGCGCTAAAGGAATTTTAAGTGAAAAATATTTTTCCATCACAAACTAAAATATGAATTATCCACACAAATATAGACACAGAGAATAAAATGATTTATTTATTATTTACATCATGTTAACATCAATTTTATTGTTGAAAATTTTATAACAATAATATCTTTTCTCTCTCTCTCTCTCTCTCTCTCAATGTTATAATATAAACCTAATAAAAATATAATATTTTTCACTATAAGTGCTGTGAGAATGAAAGGGAATGAAGAAATAAATGAAACTTTAATCCAACCTTTGAGATACTGGCAGACAATCCGGCCTGACATGAGCCCTGTCGATGATAACCCCAGGCCTCTGTGTGCAAATATACAGTGTGTTTGATATAATTTTGTTATATATTGTATTAAAAAATTTATCAATATTTTTTGTTGAATCATAAAAATAGAAAGTATAGTGTTATAATGTTTAATGTTTTTATAAATCTCAAGTATAAGAAATAAAAATATGTTAAAAATTGTCAGAATTTTTGAAAAAACAAAAATACATGGAAAATAATCGCTTTATGTTGCGAAACTTAGAAAATAAAAGCTTTAATATACTTATTAGGGACTGTTATGTCATCCGAATTATTATGTCTTAAATACTTGTATAATAATTATTTTTCTTAGAGCAAGGCATTAGTAATTGTTATTAAATATACTAGTTTATCCGAAAAACAAATGTGTTTGAAAACCTATTTTAAACTTAATATTAAATGCAAACAAAAACTAAATAGAAAATTGAATAATAAATAGTAAGTGAAGAGAAAAAATGTTTCTTTAACTCGTTTTTCAACAGTCTAATAATCATAAACTGCTTGATTAGGAATGGTATTAACCGTTTTTAAAGAAAGTACAGAATATAAAGTATACGTTATGTTACGATACTTTTCTCAACAGTATAGCAGAGAATAGTGTGTTATTTAAAGCTAAAGAATTAGACAAATATTAAGAATGGCATTAGTTTTGTAGTGAATGTTAATAGAAATGTATATTTTGTTGAAAAGCATTAGTTTTCAAAAAGGGTATTATAAATTGAATTATACAAATCACAAAATACTACTTACGTGTACGGCATGGAGAATATTCAAAAAAGCCTGTAAAAGATCCCCTGGATATCCAACAGGTGCCCACGGGGTCCCTCCTTTTCAATGTGGTTGAATAATATACATAACGGGGCGCACATGCCTTGCAATCAAAACCATTTATAAATTAAATATTAATATAAAAATTAATTTACAAAATAATTTGTTTAGATCATTTATCCAAGTATGTATTATTAATAAACAAATAATAAATATTGTACCACGATCATTCCATTTTCACCAGCGCTATGAATGGTGGCGCCAAACCATTGGTTTGATTTCTCATCTGTTTGTTTATTTTCGCCGTTTAGTAATATCTGACCCGAACCTAAATACCCCGAAAAGTTTGCAAACAATAATTAGCATGTATGTTTTGAATTCATGTAAATTATTATTTATATATTATTTATATTATTATTGGAAAGCATTCAAATGACACGAATAGTTGTCGGGTAGGAATGTGTGCTGGATATACATGAATGGTGTCATTACCTGATCTATCGAAAGCAATCTGTTGACAGGCATCGGCACTGTCGACATTGCACTTATAGACAGCACCACCTCTTTCCACATCTGGTTGATCCGTGTGAGCTAAAGGAGCCCCGACTAATAGCCTGTAATAGAAAATGTCATAAAGCTTTCAATTCATTTGCGACTATTAAATGTCAACTAATTTTTTCCTCATCTCTACTATGGCTTCATATAATGATCCGTGTGAGCTAAAGGAGCCCCGACTAATAGCCTGTAATAGAAAATGTCATAAAGCTTTCAATTCATTTGCGACTATTAAATGTCAACTAATTTTTTCCTCATCTCTACTATGGCTTCATATAAGCAAAAGAAACGGACGTTTGGGTCATAAGGTCTTGTAATTGTATACTAAATAGTATTTTATTGAGAATAAACTCAATCAACTTGGTTTACAACAAGGCTTTCATTTTGTTTATACATTTAAAAATATAATTTGCATTAAATTTGTAATTAAAAAATATTTCCATATTTTAGGGTTTAGATAATATTGTGTTAATTCATTGTTTGATTCATTTATAAGATTAGATACAACGTGTCATGTATTTCTACCAGAAATGCATTCAATGTTTAGCTTTTAACAAACTTAGAAATAAAACCCATATTGATTCTGTATGTTTTACATTGTTTTTTGCAATTATATTTGTAAAAACATAAGTAGTGTTAAGCCATAATGAGTTTTAACGCTAAGATTTGTAAATGATTTGATAGCAAACAAACGCATAGAAATTGCTAACTAAACAACATGCTCATTCAAAATCAATGTAAACATAAAAGTAACAGAAAATTCCGGAAATGTTTTATATTATTGCTTTAGTCAGTGAAAATTTTTTTTCTATAAATAATACCAAATATTCAATTTAGAAAAACAAATAGACTTTTCGTATAAATTAATAAAAATGTGTATTTATTTTATAGCAAAACATTTCAATTATGGTTTTCGTTAAGAAATATATTTTTATGCCTTTTGTGGGAATTTATTATCAACAATTATTAATAACAATTATTATGATTGATAATTCAAATTAAACTTAAATAAACACTTCATACAACCTTAAGATAAAAGTAATCTTAAAACATTTAAATATTTATTTTCTAATTATTTATAATGATAAA
>CAJPVJ010001874.1:0-14734 GCA_905397405.1 Oppiella nova
TAGAAACAGCTCTTAATATAAGAAAAATAAACAATAACTCGCGAATGAAATGAGTTTTTCTTAATGACACAAAAGTGTGATTTGATTTAAGTGCAAACAATTATTTCCGAATCTTTTAATAAAAAATAGAAAAAATATCTTATTTTTGGAGGAAATCAATAGATTTCCTGATTTTTCATTTCTTATCCGTCGAGCTATTGATTGCGACAACAACTCAGACATTAGATTCAAAAATAACTCATTGAATAGTCTTTCATGTCATGAGTTATAAGAGTTGTCTTCATTTCAATTGAAATTATCTCCTGATATGTGAACGAAAATATATTTTCAATTCTTTTTTCATGATTTCATTTGCATTTAATGAAAGGAGAATCAAATCTAATATATTATGTTATCTTTGTTTTTAAGGCAAAAACTTAAATGAGAGTAATTTAAGGCTAATAACCAAAGTTTTAATGAATGAGACCATAATTAATCCCTGATTTCACAAACTTTTTATAAAATTAACTTTTCCAACTCATTCTAGATATAATCCAATAAATTTAAATTTCAAAACTTTCATTTTTGTATCACTCTATGCACTTAATTTGTAAATAAATATCTTATATAATTATAATGTCTATTTCTTGGTAATACAACATTTGCAGTGTTTTCGGAAAACATGTAATTCAAGAATTTGATAAATATAATGAAATTTATTTGGCATATGATCCCTAATGTTTCATTTCATAATATGATCTCAAATATTTTCTTAATTTAAAATATTTTTAGTGCTAACATGAGATTTCAAAACTAAATCCAATTCCTAGGAAATAAACTGATAACTAAAATAATAAGTTTTACATTAGTTTTAGTAATTTTTTATAACTGAATTGAGTTATAAAATGCATTAAAATTATTTGATTAAAAACTATATTTTTCTCACAAAATCTAATCCATTTTATATTATAGGCTTAAAAGCAAATTCAATTCATACGATGAACAGTAAAATAGTATTAAATCAAAAATAATAAGAAATAACAAATCATTAAAATATTGTTTTATTTATTAAATTTTACTAAAATTGACATTTCTTTGTTGTAACCTATTTTACATATATATTAACAAATTTTTTATTTACAATTTTATAAATTATATATTTGATGAGCAAATGAGCAGTCAATTTTGGTCGAGTATTAGAGTTTATATGAAATATTTTGTCTCCAGAGATGGTCTATATTACTTTAAAAGTCGATTTGAAACCCTAGTATTACGACCCAATTGACTGCTCCCTATAATCGGTCATAATTTAGAGCACTTTTTATTTCAACAGTTTCTCTATAATTTATTTTTATAAACTTTTGGCGTTAACATATACAAATTTGTTTCTATATACATAGTAATTACGTAAATATAAAATAATTGAATGAATACTGTAAATGAGCTTTATTTAATGAATGATTAACATAAGTAGTATTTATAGAAGCATGGTAGAGTACATACATTATGCTGTACATGTTCAGTAGTATGGATGAAAAGGATAGGGATTGGGAGCACTATATTTAACTCAAATATAAAAATCAATTTTGTGTTCAGCACTTAAAATAAATATTTACCGACAAAAAATTCAAAGCAATAACTCGTGTAAACTTTATTATTAATAATATTACTTACATTAAAAATTGAATTAAAATTGTTTCTCAAAATTAATAGGTTTTTTGAAATAATTTTTGGTGAAATTTGTAAACTTTTGTAATTATTAATAAAACTATAGATTTTTTTGCAAACAAATCTTCAAATTCTTATTATTTAGTTTTATATTGATATTTACTTAATGATAATAAGTTTAGAAACAGCTCTTAATATAAGAAAAATAAACAATAACTCGCGAATGAAATGAGTTTTTCTTAATGACACAAAAGTGTGATTTGATTTAAGTGCAAACAATTATTTCCGAATCTTTTAATAAAAAATTGCAAAAAATATAATGAAAATAGATTTTTGGAGGCAATCAATAGATTTCCTGATTTTTCATTTCTTATCCGTCGAGCTATTGATTGCGACAACAACTCAGACATTAGATTCAAAAATAACTCATTGAATAGTCTTTCATGTCATGAGTTATAAGAGTTGTTTTCATTTCAATTGAAATTATCTCCTGATATGTGAACGAAAAGATATTTTCAATTCTTTTTTCATGATTTCATTTGCATTTAATGAAAGGAGAATCAAATCTAATATATTATGTTATCTTTGTTTTTAAGGCAAAAACTTAAATGAGAATCATTTAAGGCTAATAACGAAAGTTTTAATGAATGAGACTATAATTAATCCCTGATTTCACAAACTTTTTATAACATTGACTTTTCCAACTCATTCTAGATATAATCCAATAAATTTAAATTTCAAAACTTACATTTTTGTATGCACTTAATTTGTAAATAAATATCTTATATAATTATAATGTCTATTTCTTGGTAATACAACATTAGCAGTGTTTTCGGAAAACATGTAATTCAAGAATTTGATAAATATAATGAAATTTATTTGGCATCTGATCCCTAATGTTTCATTTCATAATATGATTTCAAATATTTTCTTAATTTAAAATATTTTTAGTGCTAACATGAGATTTCAAAACTAAATCCAATTCCTAGCAAATAAACTGATAACTAAAATAATAAGTTTTACATTAGTTTTAGTAATTTTTTCTAACTGAATTGAGTTATAAAAATGCATTAAAATTATTTGATTAAAAACTATATTTTTCTCACAAAATCTAATCCATTTTATATTATAGGCTTAAAAGCAAATTCAATTCATACGATGAACATTATTATAGTATTGAATCAAAAATTATTTGTTAGACGTTGAATAATAAGAAATAACAAATCATTAAAATATTGTTTTATTTATTAAATTTTACTAAAATTGTGACATTTCTATTTTACATATATTTTAACAAATTTTTTATTTACAATTTTATAAATTATATATTTGATGAGCAAATGAGCAGTCAATTTTGGTCGAGTACTAGAGTTTATATGAAATATTTTGTCTCCAGAGATAGTCTATATTACTTTAAAAGTCGATTTGAAACCCTAGTATTACGACCCAATTGACTGCTCCCTATAATCGGTCATAATTTAGAGCACTTTTTATTTCAACAGTTTCTCTATAATTTATTTTTATAAACTTTTGGCGTTAACATATACAAATTTGTTTCTATATACATAGTATATCTCGGTATCAAATATTTTTTATATAACATGAATCGCAATGAGTATGATAACAATGAGAGTCAATATAGTAATACATTAATAATCAATTTTATTAAAATGTTGTGCTCTTATGATTTGTGGCTGAGATAATGAGTTATAGTCGGAGCTATTGTTGACATTGGTTTGGTATGTCTTCTTCCTCCCCGGTTTAGACTTACTCTGACAGGCGAACGAAAACTTCAGATCGTTTATCATCTCTTCACACATTGTTTCCTATTGTCGCCAAAGAATATTCAGTTCATATTATAATTGAAATTAAATTCTGGGCTTTTAATGAACAAACATATACTGTATACTGTATATCTACGGTATTAATATTTTATACCCTTAAACCTATTGTAAATCAAAATTAAATTTCGTTTTAATTATAATTTAAAAGAGCAGAAAATTAAAATTATATATCTTTCACTGAATCTATTAAAAAATAAAATGTTTTTATTGCCTTTTTAATTAACATTCTTTCATATGGATGTGAAATCTAGGGTAAGATTTACTGAATTTTATTATAAAAAATTTTCACTCTAACAAAAGGAGAGAAAGTAATAATTTTTTGTTTGTGTGGACTATATGTTGTGCTAAACAGTATAAAAGCATATAATAAATAAAACATAATATATTATATAATATTCAAGAATTGTATATTCAGTGCTATAGTCATGCAACTAAAGGGGAGGCACTGAACACTAAATCACAAGAATATAATGAATAATTTGAATGTTGTATAAAATAGGGACAATAAAGTGATTATCTCACACATCCTGCCGTCGACTTTCTGGACCTCCACATGAACTCACAAATGGCCACAAAGAAGGCCAGAGTGAGGCCGCCCAACAGCACGACGAAGACACCGCCGACGTTATCAATCTTGAGGGCCGTGACCGACGAGGACTTCTTGCCTTCGTCGGCACACTGTCCGCCGCCCTTCTTCTGCTTCCACCACTTCTCCTTCAGCATATGCAGGCGTCCCGTCTCCTGCAGCTTCAGTATCGCCTGAGACAACAGATTCCGGTGCTTTGAATCTATTGGTAACACATTTAATGGTAACTCATCGTTAAACCCAACCATTTATTATTGCATTCATCTTGAAGCCAGTCATTAGGCTTTCCCTTCATCTGAGCAACACTTTAAACACTAATTTTGCGAAATATTTTTGTGATTTATTTTATCGATTCAATGTGTAATTTATTTCTGCCAAATTGTTTTTTAACTTTATATATGAAATCTAAATTTGAAATTACATTTTAAAAGCATTTTGATTAAGAAGCCTTTGAAATGTAGAAAACTAAAAACATTAATTTAATTTATACAATGCATTTGAAAATTTAATGTTTGCCAAGATTCTGTGATAAATCACCAAAATATTAGGAATTGTGTTACGAATAAATGTAGTTTAAAAATATTCATATAACTATCGATACAATTCTGTAATATTTCAAAAGAATTTTGTATTGATTTGTGACACAAACTGGCCTTAGAAAATTCATATATCAATTTAAGTACATTTTGTGTCACTTTTCATACACTATATATTGACAACAAATAGTCAATTTAATTCTGGCCACAATTTTTGGTTACACAATATTCAAATGCAAAAGTTTAATGTAACCATAATTTTGTATCTTTTTGGAGATTTAAAATTTTTTAAATACTTATTTCGTAAATATTTCATATTCTATGTTGTTTCCCAACTTTTTATGCATTTTATTCACAGAAACACTATATTCTGTATAATAAATAATGAGATAGAGTTTAAATAAAAACAAGATCATCCTCTTATGCGTTAAATAATGCCCTGATTTTGCTTTTTATGTCTTTAGCTCAAGAACAGAGAATTTTAGACAAAATTATATATATATTAGAAATGTTATAAATGATAAGAATTAAAATAAAGTGATAAGAATGGAGAGAGAGAGAAAGAGAGAGAGAGAGAGAGAGAGGGAGAGAGAGAGGGAGAGAGAGAGAGAGAGAGAGAGAATACATTAATTATTTGAATACTCAAAAGAGACATACTGTATTATTCTTAATATATAATATGTATTTCAGTGATTGATTACATTTCCTGATACTGCGATTTCTCTGTCAAATCATTTCTCATGAATTTTATTGCCGACTCTATATCTCAACCCAAAACGTGAAATTAGTATTAATGTAATCACATGTATGACAGATAATATAATACTATACATTAAAATATATAGTCGGTCTAATACTTTGATAGGATTTATGGAAAAATAGATTTTTGAAATGAATCCCAACTTTAGTTAAGAATAACAACATTTAGACAAACGTTCAGAACTTATACTTTATTGTAAACTAATGGTTATATAATAGAAGTAAATGATTGAATAACTAATGTCTATTTCGTAGGCCATTGCATACCAATTTAATGAGATTTTGTTTTGTTGTATAGTTAAAAACTAAAACAAAGTGCTGTACTATTCGTATATATCAAGGGAGAAATGCAATAAATTATACAAATGATTAAACTGACGTTTTTTAGTCGCGATTCCATATCCTTTAGTGTCGAGTAATCCTCCGATTTGTGTTAAATTGCAATTCCTTTCGACTATATATTCAATAGACGCCGATTCCATCAACTGATCCATACATCACACCAACCAGTCGTGCATTCAATCAAAATTCAATTATTCATAACATTAGAGGTATTATAGGAATAGGTATTTGTGAGGTGTCATACATAGGCATAGTTTCCCTTCTCAACCCTATGCTTTCCGTCCACATTCTTAGGCATAAAGACATCCCTAGTCTTCATGAAATCCCACATCCTTTTGAAAGTAGTAATGTTTGAGTCCTGGAAGAATGATTTGGTGGACCCACTGGCCAGACACCCGTACTCTATGCTCGACTGCATCGATAACTCTTCGGCGCTTTCTATCGGGTAAATCACTTTCTCTACCGTCAGAAAAGCGGCCAAATTTGCGGTGTAGGAGGAGATCATTATCAATGTGAAGAAGTACCAAATGGCTGCAATGGCTCGCGTAGACATCGCTCTGAAATACATACAATAATTATATCAAATATTCTGTGTATGAATTATATTAGATTTTCCTTATTTGTATTCATATATGAATTCTGTGTTTTATTTGTGTTAGCATTCAAATATTTGGATGAATATACAGTATATTAGATACAAAAATAATAAAAACTCACAGTTGTGTTCATTCATAGCTCATAGCAATAGCTCATAGACATAAATGTCATATTTTCTATAATATCTCGTGTGAAGTGTTCTCAACATTTCATATTTCCTTCAAATTTTTTTTGTTGCTTTCTTTGCATTAAATTAAATTAAATTAAATTTTCAATTTTTTGTTTCATGAGTTATGAGATGTTATGTATTCCGCTCTAAAGCCTGACTATAATTTAATGTCTATGAAGTAGTTTAACAATGAATTCACTGCTTTTCTGATGACTCTATCAAATGAGGGGTTTTTGATATTTTTGTTACAATTTCTGAATTTTAAAGAGCCCTTCAATCGAGTTATGAAATATAAATATTTGAATATTATATGCGCCTCTAATGTAACCTATTTTCAAAATCTCAATCTAAAGGCTAAATCCATGAGACGATCGCATGTTCTGTAGCCATGACTTGAAAAATATTCATCAATTCTCTTATGATTTGTTTTGGAAATCATATTCAAATGATATTTTAGACTAAAATAGTGTTATATTTGTTTTTCATTGAAATGTACGAATCGGTTGGCAATGAAATATAGTGGCATAACGTGGACATACTTGGGCGTGAGGTCTGAGCCCTGTTGCATAAGTGAGCCAATCGTGAAGAAAAAGCTGTTCGTTAGACTGAAGTTGTTTTCGAGCACAAAGTCCTCCTGACGACAGGGGTGGGGGTTATCCCACTCGTAGGGCGACAGTCGGCCCACAATGAAGAGTATGCAACTGACGCCCACGTAGGCGGCCAACACATACACCCAAACCACGTTAGAGAAAGGGGACAGGAATGAGAAAAGAGTAGTCACTTTGGTGGTCGGCTTCTTGAATAATATGCTAATTCCGGTGTTCATGAAGGGAAGGGTGAAGTCGACCGCCTCTGCCCTCTTTGATGTGATGGTCAGGTCCACGATAGCGATGTCCGCCTTTCCATTGATTATTTCGCCTGAAATTAACGTCAATAAGAAAAGCAAGAATTATTAGCTTTTGAACCACTTTTCCTTACGATTTTTCAAATTATTATGCTTTGAGAGTAACATTATTTGTTTTATGTAAAGAAAATAACACTTTTATTATCAAAATCGCATTTTATGACTAACATTACTTGTCGTCGCATTGTTTTCGCATAATATTATATGTCTTTTAATATATGATATTGTTTTCTAACAAAAAAATCCTTTCTTTTATGCCTTTTATTTATCTCATATTTTTGGGTTATTTTTATTTTTGTCTGTTATTCAGTAATTCTTTATAAGTCATACCATAGAAATTGTTTCTCACTCTCTCTCTCTCTCTCTCTCTCTCTCTCTCTCTCCATTTGAGTTTTTAATTATAAATTACATTCAAAGAATATTTAATTATATTTTAATTAAGCAAAATAAATCAATTAAAGTAAACTTAAAGTGATTATGCGAGTAAAATAGTTATTGTTTTCGGAAGTAATAAATTTTACAAGTTATAAAATGATACAATAAATACGGTATAAAAACTGACTTGTTAATATAATATTATCTCAATCAATGTATAGCTCCATAATTCTGTGGTTGTCTTATAATTGTGTATAACATCCAATTGTAGTGATTGTATAATAGTACATCTATGTCTATCAATTATTAACAACTACTGTATAATATGTACTGTACACTACTGTACATATTTTATATGATATAAGCCTTCATAACATTATTATATATTAAGAAAAATTCTTATATTATCCTTTAATAATTAAATGTACAAACTTTTTTAATTTAGAAAATAGAGGTTTTCATAGAAACTATTAATTAATATTAATATAGCACTACTATCTAAGTTTTTAACCCCAATGGTTATAGTTAGTTTTGTTATACTGTAATTAAGATGTAAGCAATATTATAAAAATATGTTAATAAATAATTAGAAAGGAAAAACGAATTTTGTCTGATTTAAGAAATACTTAATTATTAAACCTTAATTTAAACTTAAAAAGAGTTCAATGAAAACATGTCAAATAATAAAGGAAAATAGTACTAAAGTGATAGTACAGATAGATAGTACTAGATAGTACAGTATATTACTAAAATATAGTAAAAATCATAACACTACTGTATTTCCTATTTGAGTTCACCAATGAATAGAAAGAATTTTTGAATCAAATATTATTTATTGACACAAAATAGCTGATAAAAAGTAATCTTTACAATAAAAATAAAGTTTGAATTACTTATATCTCAACTTTTTTTTTAAAAAAGGACATGATTTAATATTTGTAATACAGCTATAAAATCAAGTCACATGTTTTAACGATTGGTAAGAATAAACTATGAAATTTTTGTACCCATAATCCTGATAATATATTTAAATCAATACATTAATAAATTATTTATATTATTATTAATTTAAATAAAATATTAATCAACTTTATAATACAATAGTTACATGTTAAATACATGGTTCACATAATATAGAGTAAGTTATATATTTTGCATGCCTATTCTATAATTGAAAACTACTATGCTTAAAAATAACCCAATAATGTATAATGCAATTATTCCTAAAATACAGGCTTTTCTTCAGTCAAATCATAGTTATATATGTCTTCTCTCTTCCAAAACTAAATTAAATCCCAGACTTGACAGCAGTCTTGCGATAAAAACATAAAAATCATAATATTTTGTGTCTTAAAGACTAGTGAAGTCTACTCTGTGGCTATGATTATACGGACAATAAGTGTAACAAAAACTAAAACCAAGAGATTAATGTTAGAAGTAATAGATATAATTGCAAAGGGGTCCAAAATAACTAGTATTTGTCACCTAAAAATAACTGTCAATTTCTCGCAAATTATTGTCAAAACTATTCGTTGAAATTGAGGATTACATATAAGTTGTCAAAAACTTTTTGATTTCTCAATTATGTTTACTGAAAATCACTTTGAGTGAATCTCTTGGCGACCCCCGAAGTGGCGAGAAGCATATAATGGATGTGTTTTGAAACTAGAGATACCGTACCTATGAGTCCATTCCAATATCCGCTTTCATTTCTAGCGCCGTATGCGTTGTCGGCGACGAGTTTGAATTTATACTTAAATCCCAGTATTTTCGACAACTCCTCGATTAAGTCGACGACATATCCCTCGAAGCGATCGTTTCCCTCCTTTGTTTTGGACGACTCCCGAAGCATACAATACGGAGCGTTGATAATAGTGGTCACTGTCAGTGTCTGGTTTGCCAAAGACATTATCGAGTAATTATCTCTCCATTCCTCACTTATATTGAGCGGCTGAGAGGGCTGACTTCCGCTCCAGTAACCAATCTGATGCACATCCAAATCCAACACATTTTTCAGTTAAAGGTTTTCAAATAATCATATCAATGCAACAATCCCTTTATCTTATTTCTCGTCATATTCTTTGTTTTGGTTTCAAAATTATATATATAACAGAATTGCAATTTTGTTTCGCAACATAATTTAAAACATATTTTAAAATATGTAATTTACTTTTTAATAATTAATTGTAAATCATAGTTAATCTCTGATGATCAGTGACTGGTCTCGAGATAAGGTCGTTAGAAATCATTTATCATTTAATCCTTTGCTTAACAGACGGTTCAGACAAAGAGTTTTGAGAAAAGCAGTTGACGACAAACACATAAAAAGTTAATTTATTACTGAATTAACATAAAATCAATTATTCTGTAATACGGCCGCAAATTCAATGAATGGGTGAATAAATTTCAAATATATTTCATGTGCTTATAGTATGTATGCAATGTAACCATGCACTTAATTTGTCTCAAGAAGAATAAAATTCATATCTTTTATGAAAAGCTTTCATCACTACTGAAAAGAGCAATAAAATTATGTAAAAACCAATTAATACTAAAATATACAATAAATATAAAAACTTCATTTCACCAAAAATGCTCCGAAATTTTCCATATAATAATCTGAACGCAAATAAAATTTTTATTATAATTGAGTTAAATCTAGCAAAAGATGTCAAAAAAGTTGTATAAAAAAGTGAAGTTTTATGTCTCGAAAATACCATGTCTTTGGATCTAATGATTTCGGAATAAATAACTTTCGATTTTCTTATCTTAAGTCGAAATACACTAATAATTTGTATGTTTTGTTATATTCAGGTTTCATAACAAAAACATAAGCATTACTTTTGTAGGTCTAAAGGGATACGAAAAAATCGATAATCATTCAGATGTCTGTAAACTTATCTAACACTACAATAAATAATAGGCAACAGAAATAAATGTCGACTATTTATGGATACAATTTATAGCTCGTAGCCCTCAGCCCTCCAACTTTGTCCACACAATAGCTCTCCAGTCGTGTTTGAACTGGACTTCAGTCCCATTCAAGTGTATTAAAATGTATTAACTCTTTCCACACAATACAGTATCAAATGAACAAATATCATCCAATTCATCCCATTTATCCCTTTCTGACACCCAATTCTAATCACTAGTATTTGCTTACTGTTAACAATGTCTCTGTAATTAACTATTACTAACTACAGTAATCAATTATATCAAATATTAAATTTTATTATCATACTGTAATATAGAAATTATTTGTAAGAATATGGCAAGAATTTTGATCTCATTATCGGGAAAATGCTAACAAAAGTCATTATAATATAATTGTCAGTTATGTTTGTTAGCAAAGATGTGCCTCTCATGTATTACCTTTTGAAGGCCGCTATCAGTAATGGTCATCACATCTAATGTAAAACTGCTTCTATGGCCGAATTGATCGAAGTCTACCAGTCCTGTGAGGCCTCGGAATGTGATCTAATGATAATTATTTTGGTGTCAATTCATTGTAAATGCATTATTGTTTTAAGCAAATATGAGAGAGAGAGAGAGAGAGAATTATGATATTTTAATAGAGAAAAGTTCCGCATTAGTACTGATGAGAGAGAATAACAATAATAATAATTGAGACTAAAAATAAGAAAAAAACATAATTAGAAATAAACTGTTTATTTAAATTAAATGAATAATAAATCATAATCTCATATATNAGAGAGAGAGAGAAAGAGAGAGAGAGAAAGAGAGAGAGAGAGAGAGCGAGAGAGAGAGAGAGAGAGAGTACTCGCCGGTCGCATGTAATTCATGAGAGAGCTGCCGAATTGCCACTGACTTTCACTCTGGCAACTGATTGATGGCATAGTTATCGATTGGCTTTGATCCAAGTCTTGTAGTGCCGTCGCTAACAGTTTCACCGAATCGTACAAAAGCGCTGATTCTGTCTATTAATACATTACAAATGCAATCAATTCTCTAAAAATTCAATTATTTAATAACTATTCATTCATATAGATTAACAATGGATATTAAATTAGGTCATAAAAGCTTTCAATCTCTAAGTTTGCAGTAATTTTTTATAGCCCTATGCAGTTTTGGTGACCCCCTCATCATATTTTCTCTGTGTTGTATATCGTATACACAACTCCTTACAACTGAATTATTTTAATGATAGACATAATAACTTTCATTTCTTTTTTCCTTAGCATTAAAGCAATAAAAATTATATGAAAATAGATTTATGACAAAAATAATTGTTTATCTTTTGGTTATCATTTTGTGTGTAAAGCATATTATTTTCCATTTTTTCTGTGAAAAACGAAAAAGTTTAAAAGTATGATTTTTTGGTAACTTTTTTTCAATCTCTACAATGAGCTAAACATTTGTATAAACTTAGTATCAATTAAAATTATGTGAACTTTATTTTCAATCTCAAACACGAGTTTATATTGAATACTATGTGAATGTTTGTGAAAACTAATCAAGTAATGGATTGTAACTTACAATTTGTAAGTCAAGTGTTAACTGTAAATCACATAACTATACAATAAAAATATACTAACAAATGACTACTTATATACTGGTAATGTAAACAAATGTTAAACAAAGATTTATTTAATTCAGTATTAAATACTGAGTAAATGAATATTGTTTTACTCTAATTATAATTATAAAGAAAATAATTTACATTTTAAATACTATTAAACATGGTGATTCTTAACAAACTCTTATTATATTATAATTGTGTTGAAATACTGTAAAAGTCAATAGGAAAATATTATATTTCCAACACTTTGAATAAAATACTTGAATATTTAAACCAAATGTAAATATATTCTGTTTGATATTCAGTAATCTTTTTTTATTATGCATTTTAGTTAAACTACAATTTACTTTCACTTTTCCGTTTAGTTGAAAAATAGGCTCAAAATTATATATATTTGTATAAAACCTAATTTTATTTTATTGTTTTCTGGAGTCAAATGGTTCGCAAAAAATCTCATTTAAGTGTTATTTGTATTCAAGCAATAGCTGACTCTCGGGTGTTGTTTGGATGGCATGTCTGGCAATACTCTCTGCAAGCCTTACCAACAGATTTTCGGGAGACTTCATCTCATTGAAGCCTCTTTTGGAGGCCAGTTGTGTCCAATCGGTTAAAAGGCTGTGCAGTTCAGGATTTGTTGCGTCCACTAACCGAAGGGATGTTATCTTTGTTTTGGCAAATTTGAAATCTTCTAAATTTATTGTTTGCAAATCCTATTGAATGGCAAAAGTTAAGCGTTTTAACAGATAAATGGTTAGAAATGTCGCAATCAAATTGATTGTCAAATGTGTTGCTTTGTATAATCACTAATAAATTGTTTGATTAGACATAAACTAATTCCCCAAATATTGAATCCATTTATTTTTAGTGACATTTAATGATCAAATAAAATGTCTATCTATAAGTCTTATGTATTTTTCATACAACACAAATCAATATCTGTGATCACATAATACAATCAGGTTTTGTCAAATAAATCACTTTATTTCTCACTATTATTTCACTCTTGAGATCCAAAACTTTCCAAATTTTTGGCATTTATTGAACGTATGTCTAAATGAAAGTCATTTTAAACACATTCTCACAATTGTATTAAAATCTGAAATCAAATAAAAATCTTTGATTTACTTTTCAACAAGTCTTTAAAATATACAATTTGATTATAAAATCCAATATAAATTGTTTCAAATTGCTATGCAGTGCAAAGTTATTCAAACATTTTAAAATCTGAAATCAAATAAAAATCTTTGATTTACTTTTCAACAAGTCTTTAAAATATACAATTTTATTATAAAATCCAATATAAATTGTTTCAAATTGCTATGCAGTGCAAAGTTATTCAAACATTTTCTATTGGTTTCCTATTCTTTAAACAAAAGTATTATTTTAGTTGAAAGTGAAAACCAAAAATGATTATTAAATTTCAAATAAATACGCAAATGTATACTTTTACAGCATTAGTAACTGTTATCACATTTTCAAATAAATCAAACTTTGAATTCAATAAAAGACAAATTTGGAAATATAAATGCAAGAAATAGTATTTAATGACTAAAAAGACAGATATTAGCTTGAGCATTTGCTTTTTTACACTCTATTCAATATAGCTCTACCTAATTCTTGGTTCCAAGAATGTATAATCATTTTAATATTTACACAATAAATACTACACAGACATAAATTGTATGAAAAATACAATTAGATTTTTTGTGATAAATAATTAGAAACAAATTAAAAAACATTTTCTACTTAAAAAATATTTATGTTAAGTATTTTAAATGTAATTTTATTATCAGAATTAGAAAATTTAATTTATTATAACTTATTATACATTTGTACAGGGTAAATATTTTAAGTTTATATTAAGTAAAAATTCTTCAATAAAATACATGAAACACTAAAATCGTTTAAATACTTTAAGCATAAGTAGTCGTATAATAATATTCATATTATTTACAGCTAATTTCAAATCAAATAATGTTAGAACTAAATTGTATTTAATAATTGGAAAACATTAAAGTTCTCAATAAAACATTATTTGCTTTTTTACACTCTATTCAATATAGCTCTACCTAATTCTTGGTTCCAAGAATGTATAATCATTTTAATATTTACACAATAAATACTACACAGACATAAATTGTATGAAAAATACAATTAGATTGTTTTGTGATAAATAATTAGAAACAAATTTAAAAAATATTTATGTTTAAGTATTTTTAATGTAATTTTATTATCAGAATTAGAAAATTTAATTTATTATAACTTATTATATATTTGTAATAAAATACATGAAACACTAAAATCGTTAAAATACTTTAAGCATAAGTAGTCGTATAATAATATTCATATTATTTACAGCTAATTTCAAATCAAATAATGTTAGAACTAAATTGTATTTAATAATTGGAAAACATTAAAGTTCTCAATAAAACATT
>CAJPVJ010001875.1:0-14733 GCA_905397405.1 Oppiella nova
TCGATCGGATGGTTTGGGATTAGATCGGAACCATTGTCTAAGTTGTGGCACTTCTGCCGATGAATGAAACGTTAATCTCGTTTCGCAGGTCTGAGTCGTTTGAGCAACACTTGTGTCCAAATCTGTTGCCTTCTCTTCACTTCCCTCTTCTCTTGTATTATCTCTGCTTTGGTTGTGAGGACTAACGCCACAAACGGCTACATAATTGCACACAAATATTATAATAACAATACATTTTCTATACTTTTATAATAATCTCATTAATAAAAGTTAATTAACTCTTTTGTAAAGTCTCTAAAGATATAACTTTTAAACAAACATTTTTGTATTCAATGCGCTCTCTATTTAAGCATAAATTATATAGAAATGCATTTCATTATGGATTCAAATGTCAAACGACTCACTCGGATGTGCTCTCCTGTAATCGGTATACCATTTGCCGAAGTCTTCGCATTTCTTTTTACCGATTTTTCCCTCAAATTTGTTGTTAACAATACCCGACAGAAGCGGCTGTCAGTCAGAGTCACAGTCAATACAACTGAATGTTTCACATTTGGCTTTCAATGTATCAAACCTGAGATATTTGGCACAGTTTTGAGAGTTTGCTTTGAGATACTTCTCGCAGTAACTCGAGAACCGCTTCCCTCACAGTATTCTGAGTCCACTCACGGATTTCGGTCGGACTTCTGGTTTAGACAATTGTTTTCACATTAAATCAGTTATTCATTACCTGTTCATTCACTTTATCTATTAATTCATTAACTCTATTCTATACAAATTCATTTTTGCTTAACTGTATAAAACTTATTTGAATTCCTATATAATGACAATATTTTAAATAATTCATAATTTTTCCTGTTTTGTTATTTGAATTCAAATCAAATCTCAATTAATGAAAACAAAACTTAAATAAATTGAATGTAAACTAAATAAAACAAAAATGATTCTGAAACAAAGTAAGAATTAGTAGTCATTTGCAATATTATTGTCAATAATTTATTGATAATTGAGAGCAAAGTTTCGCTTTTCATTCATATATTGATTCACAATTGTATTCAATCGAAAGGAATGTTTATTTGAAATAACATTGAAACGAATGGTAATAATAATGTCATATAAAAGAGTGCAGTCATTGAATAGTCAATGAATATAACCGTCGGAACAAAGCCTCACAACAAATGCTTTCTTCATTTAATATAAACTAATAATAACTACAAAAATAACATAAAATCATTATAAAAGAGACAAATTCATGATAAATAGAAACTTTAAAAATTAAATTAAACTCATAATTATATAAAAATCGATTTGTTGTTACAAATTATATTAAAAGTCTTTGTGATAAAAAATGAGACAAAATAAAGTATAAAACATTGGGCTATACTTTCATAGTGTTAAATAAAATAATAATTTAAAAAACTTGATCGAAATGTTGACAATAGATTTGACAACAGGGTAGACATAAAAAAAAGCTAAGAATCAAACGATAGACAAACACATGATTGTTGTGATCGGAAAGACTAGGCTTTAAAAATAGTGTCAATTACTGTATAATAATAATTTAGTTTAACATAAAGTGGAATGCAATTAATGGTAAAGCCTTTGAGTTCATTGATTTGGTCATTAGTGGTCAGTTAGTGGTGTATTGTGTACTCATTTACTCATTCATATGTCTATAGTGTAATCAATTGATTAATACCCATAACTACTAGTATTGCCGAAACCCAATCGCGATATAAATATTTACAATCAATTTATATTACTAATAGAGATATCATAATAATTAATAGTATTCTCAAAAAACAGTTATTATATAATAATAATTATAACAAACGTCTAAAACATAAGATTGAGGACTAGGAGGAGAGGCTCTCATTTGAAATAGCATTTTATATTAATTATATATAATATAAAAAATTAAAGTCTTATTAATAGTTGTATTTAATGTGCATTAATGAGGCGCTCGATATTGAGTGCCGAGGACTGGGAGGAGTGGTGTGTCGTCGGCAGCGATAGGTTGCGCTTGAATTTGGCCCTTCGGTTCTTAAACCAGAACTGAATGTTCTTTGGCTCCAGTTTTGGGAACTTCTGACGATAGGCTAAGTTATTGAGTTCGTCGGTGTAGCGCACGATCTGACTGTGGGCCGGATGGGTGTTCACTGAAAACCAATGCTCCAGACGAGGCACCTGTACCCACACATCAACACAAACACACATTAGTCTATGCTCTATATGTGACACAATCGTAGAGTCCATACCTCAGACATCGGGTCAATGAATGTGCGACTCCTTCGGGTGCGTCGGCCGTCTGGCGATTCCGGAAGAGTCGACATATTATTAGAGTTGCTATTCATGTGTCCCATAGCGGGGAATGCATTCATGTTATCGAAGTACTCCTTCTCCTCATCGCTGTCGTCGCCATCACTGCAATCACTGGAGCCGTCGTTTCGGTCCATTTGTTCAGTCTTTAAGTTTACGATTAAATTATTGTTACAATTGTTGACATCGTTTTGGATGTCGTCGTCGTGTTTGACGGCTGTTATGACATAATCGCCGTCGTTATCAGGACTGTCAGAGCGCGCCCTTTTGGACGGTCTCATCGAGAGGTCGAGCGTTTGGGTCGCGTCGTGGGATGAGTCGCCGTCTTCGTCCAGACTGTAGTAGTCATCGATTGCCGACCCGTTTCTGTCATTGCATTTGCCACTCGTGTCCGAACCGGTCTTTCCCGGACTGTTGCCATTGATGAGGCCGTCAGCACCGCTGGGGTCGCCCACGAACTTCAGTTCTGCGCGTTTGTGAGCAGCCCTGGCATTCTTGAACCAATAGACCACGTTATTAATGTCCAGTGGTTTGCGGCCTTTCCTCGACTCAAGTGAATTGAGTTCTTTCACGTATTCCATGACCTGAGCCCTCGACGGGTGTCTGTTCTCAGAGAACCAACGGTGCAGTTTCGGCAGTTCTAATTCGGGGTCAAACGACGTGCGAATACGGGTGCGAACAGATCCCATGTGTTGGTGCTGTTGGTTATTAGATGGCGACGAGATTGTCATAAGCGCCGGGTGTTTGTCGGGCGAGTGATTGGACCCATTGTTGACCATATTTTGGTGCAAATGGTCGCCATTGGAGGCGGGATTCAAGTCGATTAGTAGCGGATGAGTGGGAGTGCGGCGGGGGTTGGACTGGTGTGGGGGCTGTTGGGCTGCGATCGCCATTTGTCTGTAGTGAGTGAAGAACTGTTGCAAATACCACTGATCGAAGCGCCGCCTCATCTCATCCGTGATCTCCTGTTCCGCTCTTCCACTCCGACACAAACCGTTGAGAATTTGCTAAACAATGCATTCAATACTTCGTTAATACAATGACATTACAAGAGAGAGAGAGAGAGAGAGAGAGAGAGCTCTCAGTGAATATAATGAGATTTTATTGAATAATAATGACATTAATTATTAAATGAGTTCTGAAATTAAAGATTAAAAGCATTTATTCGACAAAAAGAGTTGCATTGACGAGAGAAACGAGTTATCAATTCGAGAGAGAGAGAGAGAGAGAGAGCTGGAGGAGAGGCAATGCGGAGAACAGAGAGAACTGGTATTTGTTTGGTCCGCGTCTCCGGCGTTGAGTTAAACATAAAATTTTTAATCACAGAATTGCAGCACATTTTTGAAACGAAAGCTCATTACTATTGCATACATCAAAGGCACCGACAGAAGCAGTTCTGGAAAAAAGGAATCTTTAATTAGGCGTTGAGTTAAACATAAAATTTTTAATCACAGAATTGCAGCACATTTTTGAAATGAAAGCTCATTACTATTGCATACATCAAAGGCACCGACAGAAGCAGTTCTGGCAAAAAGGAATCTTTAATTCCTACAAGACTTTAATCCTTCGTAATGAAGATTAAGTTCTGTGTGTCTGTCTGTGTATATGTTTGCGGGAATCAAATTAGGTCTCATCTCTGCCACTAAGCCTTTAGACTGAGTAATGATATTATACTAGAATAGAGTATTCATTACAACAACACATGAATATATTTACTTTTGGGAATTTCAAACTTTTCCGATGCTTTACATTTTTAGTTATGTTTTAGTAATACATAAACTTTTATGCAAATCAATTGCAACACTCCGTCATAAATGCATTTAATCTCACATTTTCTAACTTTAATTATTACTCAACTTTTGCATCAAAAACCTCTCCATTTGCTCAACAAATATATCTCTTCACTAAAACCTAAACCTATTAGTAGTTTGAGGATAGGCTTCAGTTAACATCACTTCTCATTTCAAATTATAAACGTATTAATAAATGAAATACTATTTTCAAACAAATAATAAATCGGCAAAAAATAAATATCCAAACAATGAATAACTATTCCGTAAATTCTTTATGGCTTTTAATTTATATAAATTCTCTCTAAACATGAATTTCAGTATAAATAAAAGTAGATATACTGTAATACGCTATATAAGGAAATATCCACATCACATATTAGGCACTCTATAGACAATTGTGACATTTTTGTCGACTAACAGCATATGAATTAGAAATAAATAATGAAAAAATTAATCAGATTTAGAGATGAGAAACAATTCATTTTGATTAACACTAAAGAGAATTGAGTGCAAAGAAAATCGATTGAATTGCTGTTAATTGAAAAGAAATCATTAGCCAATGAATTGCAATAAATTAAGTGATTCTTGTTTTTCATATTGAATTGAGACTAAAAATATAAGTCAGAGACAGTCGCGCTAAGTGTTGGCGACATAAGTGATAGAAATGGATGACAATGGAGGGAAGTATAGACATACCTGATCGATGGGACAGCCGGAGTTGGTGAGCAGGCTGTATGAGTTGGCCAGTAAGACTTGCAGCAGTTTGTCCTTTAACTCATGAGCCGCGTTCATACGTGGCCTAATTGGACAGACATTCTGTTAACGTCTATTAACATGTTGTATGCATTTTCAGTGGGGCTTTACATCTACAATACTCTACTGTTTTGTTGGTCTTATTATTATTAACAAAAAATGGCATTAATTTGTTTTGTCATAAAACTAATCAATTATGATATCTAAATAGTAATCAAATTAATATTGGGTTTGAGAATAATCTTCAACTCAAATGTGAATATAAAAAATCATGTTTAAGAGGCGTTTGGAAAGCGAAACCTTTGCTCTCAATATAAATGTATTGAAAATATAAAAATATATTTTTATCGATAAGTCGTATAAATAAACGAAATGTTGTTGATTAACATAAAATGGTATAAAAATAAGTTGTTTTGCAATAAGAGTCGTGTGAATGAGTGTGTAATACCTGTAGAGTCGGATGCGAAGCGTAGCCACAGATGAGATATCACCCAAAATATCACCGACTGTTGCGTCGGTATTATCACTGATCTGATCCAATGTTAAAGGCTTCCAGTTTTTCAACTGAATTACACCTATTTATACACACAATCAATAAAATACAAATAAAACATTTGTTAGTCATGACAAAAAAATTAATATATAAATATAACAGCAATAATAAAGTATTTCTAACAACACATTGCTAACAGAAAAACTATTAAATAAGTTAAATGCGAGAAAACAAGTATAAAATGTTGACATTATAACGTTCATTATAATGATTACCACTAATTAATACAACATATTATACATAGGAATGTGAGCTTAGGATAGAATTAGCGGTAATAAGACAACTGGTTTGTAACAAAATTATAGACTACTTGTTATCTGGAAAAGCAGTTAAAAATATATTATGTATTGTTTAACATGAGGTGCTATGCGTTCATACATTCCCTTCAATTAGTTTAAGATTAGAACCAATAGAAAGACGAAAATGCAAAATAAATAAAATATAAAAACAGATAATAAAAATGCAAATAAAGGTTTAAAATATAATACATAAGTAAAAGTACAAAAAGAAACTGTATTTTAATTTAGAGATAAGAGAATAAAAATATATTCATAACAAAAAAGTAGATTTCGTAAGAGTTCTACAATAAAATGTTAGTAAAAAACTATATAAGAATTGATTTGTATTTGAAATGACTATAGAAATAAGGAATTAAGTTTGATATGCGAGAGAGAGAGAGAGAGAGAGAGAGAGAGAGAGATTGGAGTTAAGAGTTTTCGGAGTAAAAAGGGGGGAAGGGAGTGTTTGAATGAGCTTTTTGTGCATTAAATTTGCCGGCTTTTAGCCTTTTTTGCATATATACACTATATGTATGAATACAAGTCATAGTGATATAAGTTTGAGAGAAAGTATTTACGTCTTGCATTGCATTAGCACTGAAAGCCGCTTTCCTAAGCTCTCAGCCCTCACTCCTTCTACACTGACTGGAGATAAGGTTAGAGCAAAGCCTGTGCTTAAGAAAGACTTCCTTCTGACGGCTCATTACTTGAGGCCGAATGCAAATTCTGTGACAATACGAATACGATTCATACGATTCTACACTCTTTATAAATAAAATAAAATAATTCCCTTTTTATATAACTGTATGACTGGAAAAATGGATACAGAATTAAAGGGAATTTTGCTTTTTATTTTCATAAATATATATATTATAGAGATTTTAAATCTCAATATTTATAATGGAGTATAACTTGACTTTACTTTGAGATGAACTTCTCTGACGACTATAAGTACGGTTCCGTATGTTATGGAAAACGAGTGCAAACTTTATATACAATTCTTTTGTATTCACTTTTCTGTTAACTAAGTTTAAGGCAACGACTCATTTGTGCGAAAAACCTATTTTAATGTCGATTTTGGGCTTTACTTCTTATAATTCACTCAAAAAATGTTTAAAGCTTTCAAATATGCGTAGGAATGGCAGATAGAGAGAGGGAAAGGCAACACTCACTGCAGACGTATGCCATTTGAATGCTATTAAATAATCATAAATTTCAGAGAAAAACAAAGAGTTTTTTATTCTTAAAGTAAGAAAAGATTAAGTTTTTAGAACCACATTAACCAACGGAGAGAGAGAGAGAGAGAGAGAGAGAGAGAGAGAGAGAGAGACCGAAAAGCTAACGATATTAGAGTAAATGCTAAACATATTTCTGTTATTCACTTAACAATCCTTTTTTGACTAATGATTTCGAGAAAATTCTATCACAAGTACTGATGGAATTAAATGAATATAAAAAACTTCTCTCCAAATGCTATTAAATGCCATAAAATATAAGTTTTATTATATATATAAAAGCAAAAGAAAAGGAGAGTTTTATATTTATGCAAACGAATGATTTTGCGATAATTATCTAAAATAAAGTCTTTAAGAAAGTCTTTAATCAATTCTTTAAATCATAAAATTTTTTAATGGACTGAAAAAGGCTTAAAATTTACTTTAAATTTATGTGATTTTCAATTTGAAAGTTAAAAGTTTTTCCAATGAATTAATTTATTTAAATTCAGGCCCAGAAGTTTTACAACAAATAATTAGCTGCAAATTAATCTCCAGAAAACTAATCATATATTAAGTCATAATTTCGTGTCATTTATGTCAAAAAATTCAATAAGTCTTTAAAATTATTTATAATTTGATACCAATATAAGAAATTAATTGATTAAATGTATGCATAAGTAGTTTCCGTTTGGCATCAAATATAACGTCAATTGAAAAGTGTGTAAATAAATAAATTTAAATAAAAATGCATATAATTGAGTGGAAATGGATATGAGGGGCCTTTCGTGTCCATTGACTCATATTAACGCATATCTACTGTAATGTAAAGTTAGACAGAAGTAAAAGAGGAAGTATTAGATATGTTTGAAGTATTACTTCATTTGGATTACATTGACGTAATTCAGTCTTAGGATCCAAACAGAGATTATATATTTCTCTACAATTATTGATATTCAATATCATGAGCTTAATACTGTTAGACTCAAATATACTGTATATACAGTACAATAAAACTCATTTAGTATTAGACGTCAACTAATAACTGATTTAAAATTAATATCTGATTTGAGAAAAAATTAAAATCATTATAAATTATATTCATTGACGGAATACTAATCGCGACAAATATATTGTGCTTAACTTGAATGCAATTCTTGGAAATGCAATGATTAGTGAAAAATGGTTGATGTCTGACAGTGTCTGTACTACAGAGTCTGTAGTCATATTCGCAATGATTAGTAGTTTTGTGTATATTTCGTACAATTAGTCGTGTATTTCATAAAAAGTGATATAATATTCCCTAATCTAAATATACAAGTGTTTGAAAGGAAACACTTAGACAGTGGGAGATATAATGACATAATTGTAATCAGTGGTGAAAAACTCATTTGAAAGCAATTTAATAGCGACTGATATACTGTACGAGTGATGACTGCTTTAGTATTTAGTGAACGCAATGATAAGAACGTAAAGAAATTCTCACTTTTTTAATGAGAAAAAAGTGTTTAAAAATACGAAAGTAAGCATTGAGTGAGTGTTACGTCTGGTCTTACATTACATAAAGTTGTTATTTGAATGCGTAATGAATTAGAGGTTTAGCTAATCGTCATAAAAGTGATCGATTTGTTCACACCGTATATGTGTTGCTGTCTATCAATATATGTGAACACAAATGGCTTTCAAGTCCGGTCTCAACAAAAAAGGACTCATTTCTGAGGAACAAAATTATTATATGAGAAGCCATGGAAAGGGATTGTCGTCTGCCTTGTCGTTAAAAAAGGGACTCAAAAAAGGAAAGACATGTTTGGTTATGAAATCGATATAATGATTATAACAATAGTATAAGTTTTATTTGGGTATAAATACTGTTTCTAAACCTAAAACCTAAATCCCTGTCATTATTAGAGTACATAAAATAATAATAATATAAATCCTCACGAATACAAAGAAGGAAACCGTAGGCAACGTATAGCTGAAGATGTGCTACGGTTTGGTCCACCTTCTGGTGCACCAGAGGTTCAGCTCCTAATAGAGCCGATGCTGTGAAGCGTATCTCCAATAGGAGACAGAATTGAGAGAATTTTATCCGTAATCCGCGCTTTGGATGACTATCTGTCAAATGATGACAGGATTAACGGTTTGCTAGACTTCAGTTGCCGTTCATTTTACGTCTAAATATAACATATTGTATAGAAATACTACTCAACTGTACGATATAAGGAGTTTTCAATCGTTAATATACTTTGCAACTGAAAGTGTAGTCAAAGTTATAGAAAAAAGTTTTAGTATCGGATGAGTGCTCACTCCTATTCTACCCATAATTAGTAGGGAATTATCCAGAGCTCGGCTTTTCATCGATTGCTACCAAAAACTAAACTAAAAAATCGTTTTCATATTCAACGCATGCTTTCGAGTCGCGAGTATTAACGTTGGGCTGAAGATTAGGTTTTGTGATCCCTTTGCAGGGCTGACGGCAATGGCTGCCAGGCTTTAGCCGAATTGAGGCACAAATGCTTTTACAATAGGCTCTAAAACACATCAAATGCCATAAAAGTCGTATATATGGCTCTCAATGAGTGTAGTAGTGATGGAACGGCTTATGGAAACAGCAATGAAAAGAGGGCTGAATTTTGTGCTGTTTTTATTTAAGGATGGATTAAGTGCTCGGATTAACTATGGCTTCTATATTGTATTCATTCATACTCTCTGTTTGAGAAAAGGTTAGCAAACTGTTGGAGCAGACAATACACTGGGTTTGGTAGGTATGCCATCCAATACAACGACTCACACGTCAGGTGTAAGCGGATTAAGGCTCCGCACACTATATTGTGAACCGCTCTTAATCTTTAGATATACACTATTTATATTGGAAATACACCTAAAATCCTAACAACTGTTCAAAGCTTTTTATAAACTGCATCACAATATAAATACTGTTTTGTGTGTTACAGTACACACAATGTACTAACTGTCCAGATATGAGATATGAGAAAAAACTAGCCATTGAAAGGTATAATCATTGGTGGGATGGGAGTATTGAGCGCTCATTAATTGGGACATTAGTGTCAAAATTAAAGAAACGATACGATAGAGCACGAAAAGTAATTCAGTTTTACTGGAATTACACTTTTGTGCGCTTATAACAGATGTTTAGGCCATTTAATCGGCGCTTAATATTGTCTGCGACCGGAGAATACATTAGTGTTCATCACTTTTGGACCAAATGTGGAATTCGGGTCAATACTGGAGAGCATTACAGACTACTAAACAGCACTAAATAGTCAAATAAATAGGAATAAGTGGTGTTTACGCCCAATATTTTTTAGCAAAACTCCCACCAGTTTTAACAATAGACCGGATTATTAAAGGAGTTATGAATAATAAAAGGCTGAGAAAAGTGCACAAAAAACAACATTTCAAGCAATGAGTAGTCGAGTGTGAAAATGTGTATTCATTAGAATATATCATAAATTACTAGCTATTAATCAAAACAATTACTTTATGAGTACATATGATAATGAATGGAGTGAACAAACCTTTCGCACCGACGGTCTCAGCGGCCGAGTAGCCCAGTTTGGCGAGTGCTGTGCGCACGAGATCGGCGAACAGCACACCCGTAGGTATAATGGCGTACGAGTCCTGCTCGACGACCGCCGACGAGCACACACTCGACGGACTCGACTCAGCAGCTGATGATGAGGTAGTGGCCAATGAAGGACCCGTTGTTGTCGTCGGCACCGGTGGCTGCGAACCGCCCGCGCCCACCACCACTCCTCCTCCCTGACCGGCCGTCGCATTAGTTCCCGGCGAAGAGATCCGCTCCACAATGCAGTGGATGGGAAGGGAGGCGCGCCCTATGGTTAGCAAGACATAAATAAAAGCATAAGTGATGTGTCATTAAGAGAATGACTCGATTAAGGGACAGAATCTCACAAATAGATTATTATAACTTCCTTTCCTCGTAAAAACGGATCAAAACAACACAACACAACCGATACTTATTTGTCATTTCAGCGGCGATGGGGCTTTAGGTAGGACTCAATCGACTCACTGTTAGACTAACACAACATTATTGGCCATTAGAGGCAAACAACGGCACAAATCATTGCAATTCTAGCTTATTATGTCTCTAAATGTAGATTTATATCAACACAACCGGCCAAATACCAGCTATACTACCAGTGCGCCCATTCATAACTCTCTTTTTTTGTTTCCATCATAATTCCCTTTTTATTGCAAAAAATGTTTTTCAATCTAAGACTCAATTGTGTATTCATTGTTGATATACAAGTCTGTAGGCATTGATGCGAAACAAATGCAATCAAAGGATAATTAGCAATGAATTAGTAGTGCTTTCGACTCATTCTTAGCATAGATTCGCGAAATTAGAGGACATGTGAAACATCTCGACTAAAGTGACTACAAAAACACAACCCTTTTATCAGGAATCGCATATCACGTGACATAATATACTCGCAACAAAACTTCATTAAAGTGTTGGCCGACAGACCGGATGAATAGACGTCCAGTTAATAAAAGAGTGTATGAATTAAGTCTTAAGCGATTGATATTTAAGGCTTGAGTTCAGTTTAGTCGTTATTAATGTATTTGTCGACTAAAACTTGAGCGGAGATCAGAAGGAAAAGGAGAGGGGAATGGGAGGTATGTATGTATTGGGTAGTGGAGTAAGTGGTGGCAAAGAATAGGCGAAATAAAAGGCCAAATCTGGCGGCTTCTCACTTGACTGCCTGCGCGTGAAAAGCAATTCATAGCCGCAATACAAACGCATTGACGAAATAAGAGACAAAACAACTATAAGTTATAGCAATACTTAAAACTAGCCATAAAACACATCAACACTCAAATAATCAATACATACAATATTGTCGTACAGTATACTGTATACTACAGTGCATACGAGTTCATAATATTTATACAAATATTAAAAGTAAAATAACTTTTAGATCGCTAACGATATTATGTGAATGAGAAGCGAATATAATAAAAGAAATATTAACTAAAAGAGAGAGAAATTTCTCATTCATTCACTCAATTCTTATTTTATCATATATTTGAAGCCAAATATTTGTCTTTCAAATCCCATTTCAAAAAAAGTTTGCAATTTTTATTCAATGTGTGTCTCATATATCAAACTATACTTATATTATCTTATATTCCAATAATATTTCATTTCATGCATATTAGCAGCGCTCGGAGTGCAGACGACGAGCTACCAGTGCTGGCAGTGCTATGTCTATGAGTGGCACACAATGAGCCAAAGATTAGAGAAGCGAATCACACATAAGATATAGTCATAAAGAGAGAAAATATTGTTTAAATCTCTCGCCGTTTATATATTAAAAGCAACGAATGGATGACTGAATGAGTGAATGAATGAGAGAATGAAAGACACAAAACTAAACTAAACTAAAATTCTGTCAAACGGTTTATATATGAGAGCAAAATGAGAGTAAAAAATGAGTGAAAAGAGTAGCAAATGCTGTACACTATAGCAGAGATGACTGCGAGAGTGTATAACGAGAGTAATCCTTCGGAAATGAAATGTACGCTCAAAGATAATTGCATTTCCAGTACTGCCAGCACTTAATCCCAAGCATAGGATTTAGACGACGACCCGTCACAGACAAGACATACACACAATGATCGAACAGAGATTACCATTTGACAACACATACACCCCGACAGCACCGACACATACACCATACACTATAGTCAATGTCTTATCTCTTTTTAAGTTTTGCTTCTCTTATTATACGGTATAAAAAAGTTTTTAGAGAATAAAGCAAAAAATAGAAATTCTTTACTTTTTTATATATATACACATCATTTGGAGTGAGAGTGAGCTATGCTTTGCTTTATTGAAAGTATTATAGACTATAGTATTGGATGTGTTGTGGAAATTATCTCTATCTTAAGCTTCACTTTGGAGTGAATAATAATTTTTGGTGTAATGTATGCGCGTTCATATGTGTGACTTTGAATATGATTTGAAACTTATATGAAAGCTATGATATGGCAAAGACTTTCGACTAATACTAAAGAAGTGTATTATGTATTTGTTATACAATACAGTACCCAATGTTTTAGAGAGCAATGCATTGGCAATACTGTAGTCCTTAATCTGTGAGAGTTATGCGATGGCATGAAGTCTGAAAGCTTTTTAATACTTTTACATATCAGAGAGTGCAGAGTCCATGTGTTGGCACTGTTAGCTCTGTCTATGGGGTTCATTCCCCCAACCAATCTCCCAATGTATGTACGGTTTGGTGAGGTTTTGTTATAGGGATTAAGGATTTCAAGTGAGCTTTCATTCACTGAATGTCCCATTGTTTGATATGAGATAATAATCAAAACTATGTTTGGAGGACATGAAGGACAGGCCCAACACCACCACTATTGCAATGAATTGGTGTTTACGTGAGAGATATAACCCAATATAACACCAAATCAAACAGATATACATTTGTATTGCCTTTCAATCCGAGTTATGCTCAGAAAGTCCTGGTTTTAAGCGTTATCTTTGCTTAAACTCATTCTATTGGATGACAACAAATCTGTTTGGATTTCACTCTTCAAGGAAACTACACACAAACCATACAATTCCATACCATACCAACCCAGTCTACCCCTCATTCACTGCTAACTATGGATTATAGCAATCAAACCAACTCTTAACTCTCTCCCTCCCCCTCCCTTCCCTCTCCCGAGTCCTGTGCTGTGTCACCAAAACAAGACGACGACCACTACTATCAGAGCCACAACTCATTCAATCTTTTACACAAACTTCACTTTAAATCGCTTCGGGACTTAAAATCGAATAACTTTTATATATTCACCACTGATTACAATTATGTCATTATATCTCCCACTGTCTAAGTGTTTCCTTTCAAACACTTGTATATTTAGATTAGGGAATATTATATCACTTTTTATGAAATACACGACTAATTGTACGAAAATATACACAAAACTACTAATCATTGCGAATATGACTACAGACTCTGTAGTACAGACACTGTCAGACAGCAACCATTTTTCACTAATCATTGCATTTCCAAGAATTGCATTCAAGTTAAACACAATATATTTGTCGCGATTAGTATTCCGTCAATGAATATAATTTATAATGATTTTAATTTTTTCTCAAATCAGATATTTATTTTAAATCAGTTATTAGTTGACGTCTAATACTAAATGAGTTGTATTGTACTGTACATACATTATATTTGAGTCTAACAGTATTAAGCTCATGATATTGAATATCAATAATTGTAGAGAAATATATAATCTCTGTTTGGATCTTAAGACTGAATTACGTCAATGTAATCCAAATGAAGTAATACTTCAAACATATCTAATACTTCCTCCTTTACTTCTGTCTAACTTTACATTACAGTAGATATGCGTTAATATGAGTCAATGGACACGAAAGGCCCCTCATATCCATTTCCACTCAATTATATGTATTTTTATTTAAATTTATTTATTTACACACTTTTCAATTGACGTTACATTTGATGCCAAACGGAAACTACTTATGCATACATTTAATCAATTAATTTCTTATATTGGTATCAAATTGAAAATAATTTTAACGACTTATTGAATTTTTTGACATAAATGACACGAAATTATGACTTAATATATGATTAGTTTTCTGGAGATTAATGTACAGCTAATTATTTGTTGTAAAACTTCTGGGCCTGAATTTAAATAAATTAATTCATTGGAAAAACTTTTAACTTTCAAATTGAAAATCACATAAATTTAAAGTAAATTTTAAGCCTTTTTCAGTCCAT
>CAJPVJ010001876.1:0-11988 GCA_905397405.1 Oppiella nova
AACAAAAAACATTTCATATAATATTTAATTTTTCATTCCTCTTAAGTTTACGGAAACACTAAATAAGGTATAAATAGTGTGTATTTCAAAATGTGTGTATTATTAAGCCTTATATCTCTAATGAACACTCAAACGTTTGCCATATTACCGGTAATTAACTATATATAGAATGGTTACACAATTATATAACCCAATCATTTATTTAATTCATATCCTGTTTATTCACTAAACCTGATGAACACAATTCAAGTTTATATAGAATTTATTTTACAATTACTTGAAATTTCCTAATTGTAACAAAACAAAAAATATGTTAAATATATTGTGTTTTCTAGTTTTAATGTTTCCCTTTATAAACCCTGGACAAGGATTGGAATTTAATAGATCACGAATACTTGTGTGGGCTGATGAGTTTATTGATAATCACCTGGATAATAACATATGGAAATATAGCAATCAAACCATTATCAAAGATAGTAAGTCCATTATATAATAATAAAACAAAAACACTCAAAATCTCATGTTTATAAAAGTACAATTTTAAAATCTCATTAAATAGGAGGTTTGGGTGAAATTGCGTTATCAAAAATCATTTCACCAAATAATATGTAAATCGTGAACCAAACCTTAGCCCTAACCGTTAGGCCCGAGAATCACACCCAATATGGACTGACGGCTGATAAGCCTCTCTTCTCAACGATCAATATATCAATGAATATCGAGTGGAGGAGTAATAACCGGTTAGAAGTTCGGGCCGCATTACCTCAGGGTACACTACTATATCCTGAGGTATATTTAACACCTATTACACGCAGGAAACATTCCGAAATACGGCTGGTATATAATTTCGAATGGCATTTTACATGGAAGCCGGTCGATGTCAAGATGCAAAAGCCTCTGAGACAGGTGTTAAAAGAAGACTGCTCAATTTCATACGTACTCCATGGAATGGAATGATACTCATTATGAGTGGAGTTTCGACAATAAATATTCGTATACTCTTCGGTTTAGTAGGATTTATAAGACCGATCTGAAGCAATTGATTTTTGATTTAAATGTTATAAATTTAAATGGCGACGAATTTGAGACAAATGATTACCTGAAGTGGAAGTGTTCGACACTTATCATAGATTATGTTCGGGTCTATCGATGGGCTGACAATAATAACAATTATACTGACCCTACGAGCCATACAAAACATGACAGTCCAGTCACCGCTCCCCAGATTTGTAAGACTATTATGTCTGATATCGTGGGATGGGATCCAACGCCTGATAATGTGACCGAAGAATCAATTATATATAACAACTCAACAATAGTGACCAAAACAGAAACAGCGAATCCTATGGTATTAATAGTTGCGGTTATAGTTGGGTTGGTTTTGTTGGTATCCCTAATACCGGCCCTAATATTAATGTATCGCAAGAATAAAATACAGAAACGAATGAATCGAGAGATGGTTTCCGATGTTTACGACGACAACCGTTTGGATGACTACCAAAAGTATGATAAGATTGATGGCAACGAATACGATGTTCCGCACGATGTTTGCGATAATAAGAATAGTGTGGACTCGGATGGGAAGCAAAGATATCTGGAAATAACAAATACATTACATGAAATTATCCAATAATAATATTTAAATATACCGAACCTGTTCAATTTATTAATGAAATTGCTGTTTTGACACTTAATAACATACCTTAGTAATATTTCTTGTTAACCAAAATTAAAACTATTTTTAATTATGTTTTAAAGTTACACTAAACTAATGTGCCTCGTATTACACTAATGATGCCTAACGACCAACGCCTAATAATGGTAACATTATATAAACCTATATTAATCAGCTAAATGGTACATAGACCTGACTCCCATTCCCGCCCACTCCTTCAGAAAAACATTTGCGGGACTCCCACTCCCGATCATAAGGTTTGGCTGGACTCCCGCGTCACTCCCGCGGGACCTTCTTTATTCCCACCACTCCCGCGCAGTCTCTCTCTCTCTCGCATTACCTCATGTACAGTATTAAAGGGCAGGCTAGATTAGTTATGTAATACAGAATTAACACTGAATTATAATAATAAACAAATTGAATATTTCTTTACAACACAAATAGCGATACAATTTATTAAATCAAATCAAAGTGAGAGCGAATAAAAAGCAAATAATTAACATTTTCTGGACTGAGATTAGATCGCCGGTCATTTAGTGTAAATCCTGCGGCGCTGAAGTTCCGCTCACTGCTCAGGTTAGTCGCAGGAATGGATAGTAATCGCCGAGCAATCGAATAAAGTCTCGGATACTTTGATTTATTATTTTCCCAAAATAAAAGAATTGAAGAATTTATGCTATAATTTGGCGGAGAATTGATATAAACATCTAATTCTGATTCACATGTCTAGGGTTTGAGGCAAATCAATAAAATCTTGAAAACATAGATCTACTGGTTGCTGAAACTCAATAATTTCTGCAAAACTTCAGTAGCTTTAAGTTCATTCATTAATTGAGTTATTTTTGAGTGAATACTATTTTTCTCATTAGTTGTCAACCAATTATTAAGGCTTCTTAGCGGTGGGTACAAAAGGGTTGATATGTAGTGAAACTCAGATATTTTCATATACTTTTCAATATTAATCTTATAAATGTCTTTTAGTTTAGTAAATATGTCAGAATCTGTGTCGTTATGTTCACATAATAAAAGCATTTTATGTTTTGTCGGCAAACCCATATGTAATGTGGGCATATTGTCACTGCATAACGAGTCTTAATTCATAAAAGTTTCAAAAATTCATACAATTCTTTAAGAATATTTTCATCGATATGTGCGAGAAATTCATATACATTATTATTATATTATTATATGAAAGAGCTCTTAATTGAGTAAAATTCTTATGAATTGAGTCCAACATAGCATACTTTGAATTCCAACGAACACCAATTGATTGCTTTAATTGAGTACTTAATTGTTTAGATATACACGATTTCTTCATATATAAAATATGGAGTTATTTAACTAATAATTTGGAGTTATTAATAGTTGCGGATATTTTATTAGACAGATACCTTTCTCTTAGAGATTTAAAAGAGTGTTTGTGTACTAAATTAATATTATGAGCAGCACATGAAATCCAAATTTCATCACTTAATGCCAATTTAAGTGCTGAGCAGTTATCAGTGGTAAAAAACTCAATTTTCCAGTCAATTCAAATTCAGTTAAAATATCATTAATATCCGTTTTAGTAGTATTTGCTGTCTTGTCCGGGGTGTCAATTGTTGCCAAAACTCTTGACTTAATCACTTAATTACACATTCAATGATGTATTGAATAGTAACAGTTATGTAATTATTATGCGTTACTTCATGTGTCCAGTGATCGCAAGTTATGGCAATTGTATCCGTGCTTTTCAGTAAATCAATTAATTTTGCTTACATTTTATTATATATGATCTCAGTATGATTTGAAACTGTATTACTTGTGGCCAAAATATTATCCAGTGGTATATTAGGGTATTTGCTGCCAATTTCAAGCAATTTTTTACCCTATAATTTAAACCCATCGCCATTAATAATGTTATATGATCTCATGTCTTTAGCAATGAACATAACTATAGTGTCCGTCAAATCAGATTTAATTTTAGTTTCATTTGTCGATGGTTTGTATAAATGTCTAACAATTGATTCAGTTATTTGAGTACATTTTTGAGCACATTTATGACTTTAGCAATGAACATAACTATAGTGTCCGTCAAATCAGATTTAATTTTAGTTTCATTTGTCGATGGTTTGTATAAATGTCTAACAATTGATTCAGTTATTTGAGTACATTTTTGAGCACATTTATGCCTTTTTGCACCATTAGATCCCGTACTGCGATTGCATTTAATAATATTTTCACAATTAATACATTTAATGAAATCTGTGTTCACATTATTATAAACAATACGTTTAAATGTCTTAAAACACTCAACTTTTGAGTCAATAATAATCAATTTTATTGAATCATCATTTTCATTGATTAGTTTCGCATACATTTGTTTGTCACTTTGATTATCATTATGTGTATTACTTACACAATCAACTAAATCACTTGTTTTAAGTTTTTTGAGCTCATTTTTTAATGACTTACATTATTTAATACTAAGCACAATCAATTGTTATTTTTAATCACATTGAAAGCATGCCTTCAATGCAAATAAAATATTTTTTAAAACATTTCCTGCTTATGCTTTCAGGCATACACTTAAATGTTGATGCAATAAGTGCCGGTCTATCACTCGCTCACAAAGTCATGCTTTGGTTTATACATACTTTTTGCTGTATACAATATGTGCGGGAGTCAATGTGGGTCCTCCACTCCCGCGCTTGCTTTGCGGGATTCCCACTCCCGCGCCTCACTCCATACAGTGTACTCCCACTCCCGCATGCGGGAGTAGGTCCCGCGTAAAAACCCACTCCCGCGGGACCATTTCTTCGCCTATTATTTCCAACAAATCAAATGTATAATGATAATTTTAAACCGTAAATATGTATAACATTTATATTATTTACTTTTATACGATCATAATTATTCAGTAGTTTGTTACTTAATAACTTTTAACTAATAGTTTGTGACTTATGTTAATTAATTAAATTAATCATTTTATGAGTTACTAATTATTCAATAATTATAGTAGGATTATAAGTTTATACTAATAAAGTATAATATTTCCTAGTTTATATGTCAGCCTTATATTTAAGGAAATATATTGATTTATAGTAAATATTTTCAATTAAATTAAAATTAGTTAATAAATAGGTTTTTATAAGTTTTTAACTGTAATGTGATTTTACAGTCTGTCAGTCAATATAACAAAAATCGATTTATAAGAACATAAATATTTTTATAAAAATCTATGAGTTTCCAACAAATCAAATGTATAATGATAATTTTAAACCGTAAATATGTATAACATTTATATTATTTACTTTTATACAATCATAATTATTCAGTAGTTTGTTACTTAATAACTTTTAACTAATAGTTTGTGACTTATGTTAATTAATTAAATTAATCATTTTATGAGTTACTAATTATTCAATAATTATAGTAGGATTATAAGTTTATACTAATAAAGTATAATATTTCCTAGTTTATATGTCAGCCTTATATTTAAGGAAATATATTGATTTATAGTAAATATTTTCAATTAAATTATTACCTAGCAAAAATAAAAACATAAATATCTATAACTGAAAATTATAATTCTTAAAATAATTATGCATTTAAAAAAATCTCATTGATTTCAATACAGAAACTTAAAGATTATCTACATAACTTACTTAAAGTTTACATATATTTATAATCTCATTAATAAATTATTAACCGAGTGAATAAAATTTACTAAAATATTTATTCAACTTAAAAGTCTTTCTAGAAATAAAATCTGGGAAAATTATATATCCAATAAAAATATAACTATTCCTGTACAAATTAGAAATGGAACCATGATTTAATAATCTAGCTTGTTCAAATGTCAATTCTCCTAAATTGTAGAGATATTTAATAACAACTCCATGTAGTGTACAGTATACTTATAATCTAGTGCATAGACGTCCAAAATTTTAAAAATCACCAAAATAGTTTTATAATTATAAACAATTATACATATTCAAAACACTTATACGTTGACGTCAGATTGCAATTTCTAATAAACCATACTATTATATACCAGTAGCGCTATTCGTTGATTAAAGTTAAAAAACTATCATTATAAAGTTTATTGTATTTCCATTTAAAAATGAAAGTAATCAACTAGTACATTTTATAATTCTTTTTTGTTTAGTAAATATATACTGGATATCCTTTGATAAACATTTCCTTTTGAACCCACTGTAATTTTATTAACCCTAATGCAACTTTATAACTTTTGTTACTTAACATAACAATAATCAACCTTAATCTAAATGAATACAATTAAATAATTTTAGGAAAATTATTTTTAAGTTCATTAACCCAATTGTTTAAAATGAAACTTTTAAATAGATAACTAAATTGATATTAAATATCTAATTAGTTGCATTAATAAACTCATAATAATACCCAATTTGTTGCTAAATTTCACTAATTTTAAAAATAAAATGAATAATATGTTTATAGTGCAATATAAGTTCAAAGTAGCTGATTTATTTATAAGGCCAGTCAGTAAAATACCTTCATTTCCGTGTAACTTTTATAAAATAAATATTTTCTATCATTTAAAGTTAACAAATGATTCATTATAAAATTTGTTTCATTTTTAATATCGCTTATTTGTATAACAATTTATAGATAATGAGCATCACTGCAGCCACTAGTGTGACCAGACGTCCAGCTTTGGGCTGGATTGTCCAGTTTTTGCACATAGTGTCCAGTTTTGTAATTGATCTATTACAATGTGATGGATAGTATTGTCCAGTTTTAAAACTTGGATTAATTCTAATATTGTCTCTTTTCATACAATTGTCCAGTTTTAAACAAAATATTGANTTGTAATTGATCTATTACAATGTAATGGATAGTATTGTCCAGTTTTAAAACTTGGATTAATTCTAATATTGTCTCTTTTCATACAATTGTCCAGTTTTAAACAAAATATTGAAAAAATATTTGGTCACACTAGCAGTCACATACACACACAATGGACGATCATAATTGCAACTCGCTCATTTTCCGACGGGACGACCAGAACAAAATGATATTGGCCTATGTCATTCGTGACTTACCCGTGCAACGATTCAACTACAACAAGCACGTGCCCGACGTCAAGGCATCGCTGGTAACCCTGATTAGCGATCTAAAAGGTTCGTCCCGTCAAGCGGTAGAGGACGTCACAGGTTTTACGGGGTTCTCCTTTCCCAACGTGGAGGACCAGGGTGTTTTAACGGCTCTGTTAATGTGGAACTTGTTGGCCGCATTTTTGGACGACTTTCTCGATGGCCACACCACACACCAGGCCTATTGGGTGAAGTATGAGTCCATTGATTTGCTTATATGGTGTTCACTTTTGTCAACAGTTTGTAATAGATAGAATTAGCTTGTTAGATTAGTAATTAACTATTATTACTAGGACAATGTCCGATTACTACTTTACAATTATGATTTGCCACTATTATTATTTATTATTATTATTAAAAATTAACTTTAGTTTATTAATTCTAAAGTCAATAATTCAGAAAATATAAATTAGTAATAATTAAAACAAAAAACATTAAACATTCAGGAAATGGGAACAAAATATAACGACTGGACATTCATATGGCACTGAAACTTTAGTTTATTAATTCTAAAGTCAATAATTCAGAAAATATAAATTAGTAATAATTAAAACAAAAAACATTAAACATTCAGGAAATGGGAACAAAATATAACGACTGGACATTCATATGGCACTGAATTTTTGGATAAATTTTTAAACGAATTTCGCGCCAAAATGAGCATGGTACTTTCGGAGAAATTGATTCTGCGGAACAATTCATGGTACATGAAATTTCTTAGTTTCTACGCTGAAACCGAAAAGGTTAAGAATGGCGATCGTATGTACACTATGGATGAGTACGATGCACTCAGGTATGACATATGGGATTGCTTGGGTTGTAGCTAGGTTGTAAACTGTAATTTTAACAATAAATATCCAATAATATAAAAAAACTCATTAATACAATTTTATAATTTAGATGCTAATAAGTTTTAATAAACAAAATAATGATTACTGTTGCATAAAATAAATTATTTTAAAAAGTTTTCAACACTAGTTTGTTTACATAAAAATGTTTTAAAATAAATATTCCACAGAATTGATATTACATAATATTACATAATATTATACATATATAGAACATGGACTTGTGCATAAACATTTGTACCTATGCACAAGTCCTTAGGTACCCCTTGACCTCTACTATCATAGCTATTGTCTCTAACCCTGAATTGTTTATTGTTTTATTCTGATGAACTGGACTACAAACCCGAAAATGTCCATGCAACACTAGCTATCCCACAAACTGACATCCCTTATTTTAATTTCACAAAACAATTAGGAGCATCGATGTTGGCTACGAAATCATGCAAATGTTTCTGTGCGGCTCCACCAAGTTTGATCCTGATGATTATCCCGAAATTGTCACTGATGATTCATGGGCAATGTTCAACACGTGGGGTGCGCGGCATTTTTACTACGTGAACGATTTGTACTCGAGCAAAAAAGAGACCAAAGAATGGCGATCGTATGTACACTATGGATGAGTACGATGCACTCAGGTATGACATATGGGATTGCTTGGGTTGTAGCTAGGTTGTAAACTGTAATTTTAACAATAAATATCCAATAATATAAAAAACTCATTAATACAATTTTATAATTTAGATGCTAATAAATTTTAATAAACAAAATAATGATTACTGTTGCATAAAATAAATTATTTTTAAAAGTTTTCAACACTAGTTTGTTTACATAAAAATGTTTTAAAATAAATATTCCACAGAATTGATATTACATAATACATATATAGAACATGGACTTGTGCATAAACATTTGTACCTATGCACAAGTCCTTAGGTACCCCTTGACCTCTAATATCATAGCTATTGTCTCTAACCCTGAATTGTTTATTGTTTTATTCTGATGAACCGGACTACAAACCCGAAAATGTCCATGCAACACTAGCTATCCCACAAACTGACATCCCATATTTTAATTTCACAAAACAATTAGGAGCATCGATGTTGGCTACGAAATCATGCAAATGTTTCTGTGCACTCCACCAAGTTTGATCCTGATGATTATCCCGAAATTGTCACTGATGATTCATGGGCAATGTTCAACACGTGGGGTGCGCGGCATTTTTACTACGTGAACGATTTGTACTCGAGCAAAAAAGAGACCACATAAATGTGCTCAAAAATGTACTCAAATAACTGAATCAATTGTTAGACATTTATACAAACCATCGACAAATGAAACTAAAATTAAATCTGATTTGACGGACACTATAGTTATGTTCATTGCTAAAGACATGAGACCATATAACATAATTAATGGTGAAGGATTTAAATTATTGGGTAAGAAAGTGCTTGAAATTGGGAGCAAATACCCTAATATACCACTGGATAATATTTTGGCCACAAGTAATACAGTTTCAAATCATACTGAGATCATATATAATAAAATGAAAGCAAAATTAATTGATTTACTGAAAAGCACGGATACAATTGCCATAACTTGCGATCACTGGACACATGAAGTAACGCACAATAATTACATAACTGTTACTATTCAATACATCATTGAATGTGAGATTAAGTCAAGAGTTTTGGCAACAATTGACACCCCGGACAAGACAGCAAATACTACTAAAACGGATATTAATGATATTTTAACTGAATTTGAATTGACTGGAAAATTGAGTTTTTTTACCACTGATAACTGCTCAGCACTTAAATTGGCATTAAGTGATGAAATTTGGATTTCATGTGCTGCTCATAATATTAATTTAGTACACAAACACTCTTTTAAATCTCTCAGAGAAAGGTATGTGTCTAATAAAATATCCGCAACTATTAATAACTCCAAATTATTAGTAAAATATATGAAGAAATCGTGTATATCTAAACAATTAAGTACTCAATTAAAGCAATCAATTGGTGTTCGTTGGGATTCAAAGTATGCTACGTTGGACTCAATTCATAAGAATTTTACTCAATTAAGAGCTCTTTCATTATATAATTATAATGTATATGAATTTCTCGCACATATCGATGAAAATATTCTTAAAGAATTGTGTGAACTTTTGAAACTTTTTTATGAATTAAGACTTTCGTTATGCAGTGACAATATGCCCACATTACATATGGTTTTGCCGACAAAACATAAAATGCTTTTATTATGTGAACATAACGACACAGATTCTGACATATTTACTAAACTAAAAGACATAAGATTAATATTGAAAAGTATATGAAAATATCTGAGTTTCACTACATATCAACCCTTTTGTACCCACCGCTAAGAAGCCTTAATAATTGGTTGACAACTAATGAGAAAAATAGTATTCACTCAAAAATAACTCAATTAATGAATGAACTTAAAGCTACTGAAGTTTTGCAAACAGAAATTATTGAGTGTCAACAACCAGTAGATTAATGTTTTCAAGATTTTATTGATTTGCCTCAAACCCCAGACATATGTGAATCAGAATTTGATGTTTATATCAATTCTCCGCCAAATTATAGCATAAATTCTTCAATTCTTTTATTTTGGGAAAATAATAAATCAAAGTATCCGAGACTTTATTCGATTGCTCGGCGATTACTATCCATTGCCGCGACTAACCTGAGCAGTGAACGGAACTTCAGCGCTGCAGGATTTACACTAAATGACCGGCGATCTAATCTCAGTCCAGAAAATGTTAATTATTTGCTTTTTATTCGCTCTAACTTTGATTTGATTTAATAAATTGTATCACTATTTGTGTTGTAAACAAATAAATATTCAATTTGTTTATTATTATAATTCAGTGTTAATTCTGTATTACATAACTCACCTAGCCTGCCCTTTAATACTGTACATGAGGTAAAGCGAGAGAGAGAGAGAGAGAGAGTGACTGCGCGGGAGTGGTGGGAATAAAGAGGGTCCTGCGGGAGTGACGCGGGAGTCCAGCCAAACCTTATGTTCGGGAGTGGGAGTCCCGCAAATTATTTTCTGAGGGAGTATGCGGGAATGGGAGTCAGGTCTATGTACCATTTAGATGATTAGTTGGAAACTCATAGATTTTTATAAAAATATTTATGTTCTTATAAATCGATTTTTGTTATATTGACTGACAGACTGTAAAATCACATTACAGTTAAAAACTTATAAAAACCTATTTATTAACTAATTTAACTTACTAAAAATTAAATAATTTTTATTACAGTTTATAACACACTCTATAAAACATAATATAAAATAAATTTTTAAAAACATGTTCAAGGTAAGTGATCTTTAATTTGTTATATCAATCAACGAAAAATGTTCCAACTTATATTTTATACAACAATAACTTTATTATTTATTTTATTTAAAACTGTAAACCTTACCTTACATACCAGTCCCCTATCATCTACACTAGTATTAGTACAGATAGTGCACCGACACGGCGACCGTACACCAGACGGCGGTTTCTACACCAACGACCCCTACCGGAGAGACTCATGGCCTGACGGACTGGGAGGGCTTACACCTAACGGCAAACACAGGCTCTACTCGTTTGGGCGTCAACTTCGGGAACGGTATCGCAATTATCTGGGAGTCTCACCGAAACACGTTTCGGTTCGAAGTGCCTCAGCGGAGAGGTGTCTGGAAAGTGCCGAAGCACTGGTAGCCGGTATGTACGCCCCCAGTGGTAGGTGGGTGTGGTCGCAACGGTATAAGCTAGCTCACTTATGGCAGCCCATAGAAGTACAGACAACTCCCGAAAGTATAGACTATTTACTGTCGCATACAGCCTACTGTCCTATTGCTGATAATATTACCAAGAACATTTTGAACTCACAAAATGTGCTGGATTATTATCAAGCTCAAGTGGAGTTTGTGAATGAGCTCAATAAAAATGTACCAATAAATATTAGCAGTATTGAGGACCTTGCTAATATGTTTCAGACGTTATATCCTGAATTACATTATGACCCACCGAGAGTACCAGGGTGGCTTAAACAAATGGGCGTTGATAGTACAATGAACAAGTTACAAATCATTTTTAATAAATATTTCGAGTTTATTTATTTACCAAGTGAAATTAAAAAGTTACGAGTTGGATTACTGTTACAAGAATTAATAAATAACATGCACAATGCTACTTTACTGACATATAATAATACACATAATAATAATTATATACGCAGGGCTGTAAATGTCTATTCAACTCATGAAGAAACTATCCTGATGCTTTTTAATTTATTTACATGCATGGACATTTACCCGGTGTTTGGTT
>CAJPVJ010001877.1:0-14728 GCA_905397405.1 Oppiella nova
CAATCAAATCAAAGCACCCGTACTTCACAAGTATGAACTGATCATTTTGACAAAGGGATTGAAAACCACTCAGACTTTTAATAAGTTTCACAGTATTCTGGACATGACTCTCACCACCAGGTGCTGTTATACTAACCAACTTACTAAGATCAGTTATTTTAACTACATATTTAGGTACTGGATAGTTTATTATATTGGATGCTTGAAATAACTCTGTAATCCGAGTGCACTCTAACTGATTAAACCCATTATAATCTGTAATCCCTTTGGTTATAGGAATCACAGAATTTTGAGTAATAATCTCTAGACTATAATTTTCTGTGCTATTATTTGTAACACTATTTTCAATGTCCATAATCTGTTCACAAATTTCTTCATCACTAATATTCAGAGTTTTATTAATCAAGTCATCGATTTCTGTATCAATGGTATCATCACAATGTTTGGTTACATCTGAAGTATCGTTATGTTTGGTGTCACTAATCAATTGATTTTTCCATGTATTTTGTATTAATTCCTTAAATAAAAACATTTTTAATGAAAATTGTTCAATTACTATTATATTACCTTTCTCATCCCGACTAACAAACACTTATCATATCTACATTTTTGACACATATTTCTTGGATGTGACTTAATATCACATTTGCCATCAGAAATACAGTATAATGGCTATTAATATAACAGTAATAATAATACAAAATAATAATTTCTCAACTTTTAATGATTTGTTTTTAACCTTATTTTTAAGAGCAGTTCTCCTAAAGAATGATTTACAAGAATCGCATGTTATTGCCGTGAAATGTCGGCCTAAATAAAAATGGTCCAGTTAAAATTTATATATTTATGAGATTAATAATAAAATACAAAAATAAACTTTAATACCAATTGACTTATTGGCACCACAAATCATACAAACTGTATCACAACTATTTGTAAGCATATTATGATTTGGTATTTAATGTATTTGTAAAGAATTGTGAAAATAAAATTTAATGAAAATTACATATGGGAAAAAGTAAATATTTTAATATTCATAAATTAATGACAATACTGTAGTTGTCAATTAAAAAAACTAGTAAACATAATATTTGATGTAACATTGTTTACAAAGGGTAAATAATGTTACAATTCCTAGTATCCTTGTATAAATGGGAACTTCAATAAATGTTGTTTAATAATAAGTTTCTAATTATTATAGAATTTACTTACTAACTTGTAAACTATATTTATTTATTATTATAAAATTGTGCCTACATTAGAGTTTATTTTATTAAATATATTATTTGTGTATAAATAGTATACATTCAAAATTTTGAACAGTGTTATATTGGGAGTGAAAATTACTGCCTGTATTACAATTGCATAATATATTATAGATATATTAAAGAAATTAATATCTTTATATTTAATAATCAATTTATATATTGAATATATATTTATTCTAAACATTAAGTATTTATCTGATTGTGCGGGAAAATCTCGTTAAAAAGAGGTCCATAGAGATGTACAAAGCTTTCCATATCTTTTAGATGCAATTCTCTCAATGAGATTAATTCAAACAATGAAATCATTAGTTTTTGTAGTTTTGATTGCGATTCTGTATCCGATCCACACTTTAATAATAGATACCTCTGTAGTAGATATATGTATAATTGCTGCTCCAGTCTAACAAGTAAAATCGCAATCAAAACTACAAAAACTAATGATTTCATTGTTTGAATTAATCTCATTGAGAGAATTGCATCTAAAAGATATGGAAAGCTTTGTACATCTCTATGGACCTCTTTTTAACGAGATTTTCCCGCACAACCAGATAAATACTTAATGTTTAGAATAAATATATATTGAATATATAAACTCATTATTAAATATAAAGATATTAATTTCTTTAATATATCTATAATATATTATACAATTGTAATACAGGCAGTAATTTTGACTCCCAATATAACACTGTTCAAAATTTTGAATGTATACTATTTATACACAAATAAGATACCGTAGTTAATAAAATAAACGCTAATCTAAGCACAATTTTATGATGATAAATAAATATAGTTTAGTGACTAAACTCTGTAATTATTAGAAAATTATTATTAAACAACATTTATTGAAGTTCCCAATAAGGATACTAGGAATACAACATGAATAATAAGATTCTTGATAAAGTTTGTATGATTTGTGGTGGATACAAAACAAATTGGTAAATCATATTTATTTTATGCAATTTATTATTATGCACAAAAATTATAAATATACACCTACACGCTAATAAAGTTGTTCAATTGATTTAAAAACTTACTGTAATTATAAATTAACGGTAAAATAAATTATATTGGTACCTTAATAGCACCTGGTGAACAGAATTATATTCGTAATATCGACATTTTTAGAGTTAATTATGGTCACAATGAAAATACAATAAAGAATCTTGTTTCAAAATTTTAACGATATTTGTTGTAGAATTAGAGATTAAAATAAAGTTTAGAGTATTTCATATTTTCAGGTATTAAACAAAGAGATATTGATATACTAATCAATCAAGATTGTCGAATATGTTATAATGTTATCAATGTCATTATTACACAATATTAATATTATGTATTATTGATGTCTCTACTGTATTGACATTTTTTGCATCATATTTACAGCATTCATTAAAAGGTAATAAAAAGTAATTAAGTTTTGATTTTTGATATAAGGCCTAGATACAATTTATTTATACAATGAAATACAATTTTACTTACCTGTAAATATTGATTACAGTATCTCTAAAATAAATTGAGAGTAAATCATGTATTATTTTGTTTGCATATAAAGTACTAAAATAAAATTACTACAACATGAGTAATAAAATTGTTGATAAAGTTTGTACGATTTGTGGCGGGAATAAGACAATTGGTAATTATAATAAATTTTTATACTATTTACCATTTTAATATATCAAAATCAAATAAATTCAAATGTTAAAATAATACCTAATTATTAGTAAGCCTTAACATTATTTATAAAAATTTTGTATAATAGGCAGAAATTTTGGTGCCATTACTTGCGATTCGTGTAAATCATTTTTCCGGAGAACTGCACTCAAAACAAGGGTTAACCTGAAATGATTGACAATTTGTAAGCATTTGTATATTTAATAATTTGTATATTTTATAGCCATTGATCTGTCCCTCGGATGGTAAATGCAATATAACCACAGAATCGAGAACATGGTGTCAAAAATGTAGACTTAATAAGTGTTTTGCAGTCGGAATGAAAAAAGTAATTATTAAACGTTCATAATTATAAATAATCAATTTATTATAATTTTATGATTTTTGAATAGGAGTTCATACGGGATGTGGAGGCAAATGAGTTAAGAAAACAATTAATTAAAGAAAATAAACAAAAAACTCAACAAAATAATGAAAACAATTCAGTTGACAAACCTATTGATAATTCTGTGGACAACTTCATCAACGATACATCAAATGAGACCAAACTTTCTGATGAGACATACGCTCAAGAAATCGAGGCATTGATCGGAGACTCGCTTAATATCAGCGATGAAGCACTCAGTGAACAGATTATGGAAATTGAAAGTTATGTCATAAAAGATACCAAAAAAGTTGAAAAAGTGGCCAAAAATACTAATCCATTAGCAGTGATGCCTATTTTCAAAGTGATCACAGACTATAAAGGATTTAATCGCTTGGAGTTCACCCGGATGTCCGAGTTGTTGAGCGCATCCAATGTTATAAACAATCCGTTTTCGACAAACATAACCGAAATAAGAGATTACGACTTATTTATGCGGTCACTTGCAAAGGGAAGTGAGACTTACATACAAAATATGATTACATTCATCAAAAGTCTGGACAGCTTTAGAAATATCTGTAAAAGTGATCAGTTTTCACTCGTAAAGGACGGGTGCTTTAATGTAATGCTGTTCCGAGTGTTGGCTTATTTTGATACTGACCGAAAGCAATATTTGATCCCAATAAACTCACTCACTCACTCTCTCACTCACTCACTCTCTCACTCACTCACTCAAATGTTTATTAATTATTAATTACCAATATAAATTTATTACTAGGATGAACATACTACTATATGCTTTCCCATTGAAGTAGTAAAACATGATAAAATGGAAATATTCAACAAAACCAAACCAATAGTGGACCGACTGTTGACTGAATGGCAAAACGATTCTGTTATTATGGAATTGGTATTCAATAAATATACTGTAGTTTTTATTATGACACATTAAATTTATATTTATAGTTAACAGCAATTATAATATTTAATCCAAACGTACCGAATGTAACTCATAGAAATGTTATAAAGTAAGTTGCCTATTTATATCATATATAACATTTAAACTAATTATGTATTTCTTTGTACTACTTGTTAGACTGGAGCAGCAATTATACATATATCTACTACAGAGGTATCTATTATTAAAGTGTGGATCGGATACAGAATCGCAATTAAAACTACAGAAACTAATGATTTCGTTGTTTGAATTAATCTCATCGAGAGAATTGCATCTAAAGGAGTTGGAAAGCTATGTACATCTCTATGGACCCCTTTATAACGAGATTTTCCCGCACAATCAGATATTATAAATTATTATTAATCAATACTTAAAAATGAACATGTATCCCAAATATATAAATTTATAATTAAATATAAAATTATTAATTTCTGTAATATACCTATAATATACAGTATTATACAATTGTAATACAGGCTGTAAATTTGAATTCCAATATAACAATGTTCAAAATTTTGAATGCATACTACAGTATTTATACACAAATAATATATTTAATAAAATAAACTCTAATGTAAGCACAATTTTATAATAACAAATAAATATAGTTTACAATTGTTAGTAAGTAAATTCTGTAATAATTAGAAACTTATTATTAAACAACATTTATTGAAGTTCCCAATACAAGGATACTAGCATTTGTAAAATTATTTAACCGTGCTAATCAAGGTTACATCAATTATTATGTTTACTAGTTTTTTTTATTGTCAACTACAGTATTGTCAATAATTTATGAATATTAAAAAATTTACTTTTTCCCATATGTAATTTTCATTAAATTTTATTTTCACAATTCTTTACAAATACATTAAATACCAAATCATAATATGAGTGCAAATAGTTGTGATAAAGTTTGTATGATTTGTGGCGCCAATAAGTCAATTGGTATTAAAGTTTATTTTTATATTTTATTATAAATCTCATAAATATATCAATTTTAACTAGACCATTTTTATTTAGGCCGACATTTTACGGCAATAACATGCGATTCTTGTAAATCATTCTTTAGGAGAACTGCTCTCAAAAATAAGGTTAAAAACAAATTATTAAAAATTAAAGAATTAATTATTTTGTATTATTACTGTTATATCAATAGCCATTATACTGTATTTCTGATGGCAAATGTGATATTAAGTCACATCCAAGAAATATTTGTCAGAAATGTAGATATGATAAGTGTTTGTTAGTCGGGATGAGAAAGGTAATATAATATAATTAAGTAATAGAAAATCTTTTAATAAAAATGTTTTTATTTAAGGAATTAATACAAAATACATGGAAAAATCAATTGATTAGTGACACCAAACATAACGACACTTCAGATGTAACCAAACATTGTGATGATACCATTGATACAGAAATCGATGACTTGATTAATAAAACTCTGAATATTAGTGATGAAGAAATTTGTGAACAGATTATGGACATTGAAAATAGTGTAACAAATAATAGCACAGAAAATAATAGTCTTGAGATTATTAGTCAAAATTCAGTGATTCCTATAACCAAAGGGGTTACAGATTATAATGGGTTTAATCAGTTAGAGTGCACTCGGATTACAGAGTTATTTCAAGCATCCAATATAATAAACTATCCAGTACCTAAAAATGTCGTTAAAATAACTGATCTTAGTAAGTTGGTTAGTATAACAGCACCTGGTGGTGAGAGTCATGTCCAGAATACTGTGAAACTTATTAAAAGTCTGAGTGGTTTTCAATCCCTTTGTCAAAATGATCAGTTCATACTTGTGAAGTACGGGTGCTTTGATTTGATTGTATTGCGACTTTTGAATTATTATGACATAAGGACTCAAAGTTATATCTTCCCAATGGTTTGTAGCTCTCTCTCTCTCTCTCTCACTCACTCACTCACTCACTCAACATTTAAACTTATTTTAATTTTCATAGACTTTGGATAAAGCAATGAGTTTTTCATTAAGAATTTCTGGAGATCTTGAAGTTGTTGGTAGTTATGGGAAAATAATTAACGATTTTATGTCAGAATGGGAAAAGGACCAAGTTATTATGGAACTGGTATTTATTATAAATCATCTAAATATTACTAATAACTAATGAAAACAATGTTAATTATATTTATAACTAATAGTTGACTGCAATCATGCTATTTAATCCCAATGTACCGGACCTAGCACATAGAAATACCATTATGTAATTATAATTAACATACTCCATGCTTTGTATTAAAAAAATTTTAAATAAACTGTCTGAGCTTGTTGTTAACATATAAATAAATAATGTTGCTATAGAAGTAAACTTTATATTTAGCCCTAGCGTTAGGTTTGAAGTTTGGAACTACTGTAATAACACACTTATTAGGTTTATGAGTTATAGGCAAAAAATCTTACCTTTTCGTTTACCTAAAATACCAATACCTGGGGAATAATTTCTTTAATACATTAATATTATTATAACATTATAAAATAATTAATTTATAAAACACTATAAAAAGTTTTATTAAAATTTAACAAAATACTGTAGTACTGTATATGAACAATATTACCGGTATATTAAATAAGTGTCTACATAATTGTTTAAACTTAAATGCCTATTCCTACCGGTAATATCATTTTTTATTAACATTTGTTTTTGATATAATTTTATTTTTAAAATTGTAAAATTAATAAAATTTTTAATTTCCTTTTTAATACTATCTTATTAATCAAATTAAAATACTAGTAATTGTACAATAACTTTTTAAATAATAGATTTGTAACAGTTGCACTCAAAACTTTTATCATTAATCGTGTAGGTTTTACTGTACTTGAATCAAATTAATATACTAGTTATTGCATAATAACTTTTTAAATAATTGATTTAATTGGTGTTAGATAAGTTGTAAGCATGAAAACAATTAATAAATAATTCATTTGTGAAATGTGTTATAAAGGAAATTTTTTTTCAATTTAATTGAAAGATGATATTTAGTTTAGCAGACATTAATGAAATGGATTAGTTTGAATTTAGATTTCAAATGAGCTTAAGTTTTAAAAATTTAAGTAAATTTTTTTAAAAACTTAAATATAATGAATATGGACCTTGGCGATAAGCTGTGTAAGATTTGCGGTGGAACCAAGTTAGTTGGTAAGTATAATTCTATTAAACCTTGCTAAGTTTATTAAATATATTAATTTATTTTATTAATAATTATAAATTTAATATATATTAAGGCAGGTACTTTGGTGCCATTACTTGCGATTCGTGTAAATCATTTTTCCGACGAATGGCCCTTAAAAATATTGTAAATATTAAACTTATTGTTTGAAACAGTTGTAATTAAACATGGTATATTGTTTGTCAATAGCAAGTGATATGTATAAATGATGGGAACTGTAATATAGCAGCAAATCCTAGAAAACTGTGTCAAAAATGTCGACTCGAAAAGTGTTTATCCGTGGGAATGAGAAAGGTCAGTTTGTAATAATTAATTCAAACAATGAAATCATTAGTTTTTGTAGTTTTGATTGCGATTCTGTATCCGATCCACACTTTAATAATAGATACCTCTGTAGTAGATATATGTATAATTGCTGCTCCAGTCTAACAAGTAGTACAAAGAAATACATAATTCGTTTTCATGTTAATCATGGTATAAATAGGCAACTTACTTAATAACATTTCTATGTGTTACATTCGGTGCGTTTGGATTAAATATTATAATTGCTGTTAACTATAAATATAAATTTAATGTGTCATAATTAAAACTGCCCAGTATATTTATTGAATACCAATTCCATAATAACAGAATCGTTTTGCCATTCAGTCAAAAGTCGGTCCACTATTGGTTTGGTTTTGTTGAATATTTCCATGTTATGATGTTTTACTACTTCAATGGAAAAGCATATAGTAGTATGTTCATCCTAGTAATAAATTTATATTGGTAATTAATCATTAATAAACATTTGAGAGAGAGAGAGAGAGAGAGAGAGAGAGAGAGACTTACAATTGGGAACAAATAATGCTTTCGGTGAGTATCCAAATAAGTCATCGCTCGGAACTGCATTAAATCTAAGCACCCGTACTTTACAAGTGAAAACTGATCACTTTTACAGATATTTCTAAAACTGTCCAGACTTTTGATGAATGTAATCATATTTTTTACGTAAGTATCACTTCCCGGTGCCATTAACCGGACAAATAACTCGTAATCTCTTATTTCGATTATGTTTGGCGAAAGCCGATAGTTTATAACATTGGATGCGCTCAACAACTCGGATATCCGGTTGGACTCCAAGTGATTGATTCCGTTATAGTCTATGATCTCTTTGAAAATAGGCATCACTGCTAATGGGTTAGTATTTTGAGCCACTTTTTCAACGTTTGTATCTTTTATGACATAACTTTCAATTTCCATAATCTGTTCACTGAGTGCTTCATCACTGATATTAAGCGAGTCTCCGATCAATGCCTCGATTTCTTGAGCGTATGTCTCATCAGAAAGTTTGGTCTCATTTGATGTATCGTTGATGACATTGTCCACAGAATTATCAATAGGTTTGTCAACTGAATTGTTTTCATTATTTTGTTGAGATTTCTGTTTATTTTCTTGAATTAATTGTTTTCTTAACTCTTTTGCCTCCACATCCCGTATGAACTCCTATTCAAAAATCATAAAATTATAATAAATTGATTATTTAATTATGAAAGTTTAATAATTACTTTTTTCATTCCCACTGCAAAACACTTATTAAGTCTACATTTTTGACAACATTTTCTCGTTGCTGTGGTTATATTGCATTTATCATCCGAGGGACAGATCAATGGCTGTAAAATGTACAGATTATTAAATATACAAATGCTTACAAATTGCAAATCATTTTAGATTAACCCTTATTATGAGTGCAGTTCTCCGGAAAAATGATTTACACGAATCGCAAGTAATGGCACCAAAATTTCTGCCTATTATATCAAATTTTTATTAATAATGTTAAAGCTTAGTAATTATATTGGCACTGTATTATTTTAAAATTTTAATTTATTTGATTTTGATACATTAAAATGATAAATTGTGTAATATAAAAATTTTATTATAATTACCAATTTTCTTATTCCCGTCACATATCGTACAAACTTTATCGACAATTTTATTACTCATGTTGTAGTATTTTTATTGTAGTACTTTGTATACTATACAAACAAAATACTGTAATACATGATTTACTTTCAATTTTAGATATACTGTACTGTAATCACTATTACTAGTAACAGGCAAGTAAAATTGTATTTCATATAGAGGGCATAGTATATAATATATATTATATATTATATATTATATATTATATATTATATCATATATATATTATATCAATATATTATATCAAGTCGATATATTATATCAATTTCTTTTCGTGTAAAACTTGAAAATATTAAATACTATAAACTTTATTCTAATCTCTAATTGTACAACAAATATCGTCAAAATTTTGAAACAAGGTCCTTACTGTATTCATTTAATTCAGTAGCACAGTGTATTTTCATTGTGACTCTAAAATTGAAATATTCCGGATATAACTCTGTCCATCAGGTGCTATTAGGGTACCAATATAATTTATTTTACTATTAATTTATAAGTAAGTTTTAAAATCAATTGAACAACTTTTAATATGTTATCATTTTATGTAATGTTACAATAATTAAATTTTTACATGAATTACAATTTATTGATTTATAGAATTGTCAAAATATTAGATTATTGATTATTAAATATAGTGTATCTAGCTTTGAATGAATATCTCATTAAATAGTGGCCCTTACAGGTGTATATAAGTTTTCAAATCCTTTCGATGCAAATCTCTAAATGAGATTAATTCAAACAATGAAATCATGAGCGCCTGTAGCTTTGATTGCGATTCCACATCCGATCCACATTTTAATAATAGATACCTCTGTAGTAAATATATGTATAGTTGCTGTTCAAGTCTAATAATCGATGTAAATTTAATTACAATTATTATATGCACAAACAAAAAAAGTACGATATTATTAATAAGCAAAAATAAAAGTTAAGATTGACTTACTTAACACTAGTCCTATGAGTTATTTTTGGTATGTTTGGATTGAATATGATAATAGCTGTTAACTATAAATGGAAATAATCAATTTAATATTAATATACACTGTATTTATTGCAACTAATTTAAGTATCTACTGTACCAGCTCCATTATAACAGAATCGCGTTGCCATACAGCCAACAGTCGGTCCACAATGGGTTTGGTTTTATTAAAAATGTCTGTCTTTTCCCTTTTCATTACTTCTACGGGAATACACAATGTTTTCTCATTGTCCTATTAATCAAATAGTTTGAAATGTATTAAACAAACAATTATATAAATTTTCAAATAACTTACAATTGGAACCAAATAGTTTTGAAAATCATGATCAATATAATTCAAACATCTTAATAACATAATATCAATGGACCCGGACTTGACAAGTGAAAACTGATCGTTTTTGCAGATATTTTTGAAGCTATTTAGACTTTTTATAAAGGTAACCAGATTATTTGCATACATATCAGCTCCCGACGCTGTTAAACGATAAAATAAGTCATAATCTGTTATTTGGGTTATGTTTGACGAAAACAAATAGTTTATAACATTGGATGCGCTCAACAACTCGGATATCCGGTTGGACTCCAAGTGATTGAATCCGTTATAGTCTGTGATCTCTTTGAATACAGGCATCACTGTTAAAGATTTTGCACTTTGTTTTACATTTTCTACATTTCCGTCATTTGTCACATAACTTTCAATTTCCATAATCTGTTCACTGAGTGCTTCATCGCTGATATTAAGCGAGTCTCCGATCAATGCCTCGATTTCTTGAGCGTATGTCTCATCAGAAAGTTTGGTCTCATTTGATGAATCGTCGACTGAGTTGTCGACTGAATTTTGTCGCGACTTTTGTTTATTTTCATTAATTAATTGCTTTCTTAACTCATTTACCTCCACATTGCGTATAAATTCCTATTTAAATGCATAGAGTTTTATAACTTATTTATGTATTAATAAATAAAATAATTAACAATTAATTTATTTACTTTTTTCATTCCCACTTCAAAACACTTATTTAGTCTACATTTTTGACACGATTTTCTCGTTGTTGTGGTTATATCGCAGTTGCCATCAGATGGACATATGAATGGCTATTTATTTTTTATAATTAATCTATTAATTTATAATCGTCAGAATATGCGCTCATGTCTTGCAATAGTTTTTTCATTTTCTTTTCAATCATCAATTGTCTGCGAATTTTGTTTTCCGTTTCACTTCGTATGAAATCCTGGATTAAGAAATTATTTGTAAAATAATTATCAAAACATAATAAGTTATACTGAAAACTGCACACAATTCTCATTCCGATGTCAAAACACTTTTTAAGTCTACACTTCGGACACAATCGTCTCGTCTGTACATTGATCTCGCATTTGCCGTTTGAAACGCATTGTAATTGCTATTAAAAAGTAAATAAACTTTAATTAAATTTAGACTATTAGTTAATAAATTGGTATTAATATCTAACTATAGCCTTGAGCGCAGTTCTCCGGAAAAATGCTTTACACGACTCGCAAGTAGTGGCACAAAAATTTCTACCTAGGATATAATTCACATTTTAAACAATTGGGTATAATAAACTAATTTTTAATATAATAAAATGTCATATTATGGATAAACAAATGATAGCGGTGTGTGAACTGTTTCAGAAAGTAACTGAAACTGTAAGTAAAGTGATTAACAAACTTTTTTGGTTTTGTTATATACTCCGTTATTACATTTTACAAAGCAATGTTGATTGTGAAGTAAATAGAAATTTATTTCTTATCTGACATTACAGTTATGTTTGCTTTGCGAGTATGCCTACTATACATGTCCTTCACATTTATAATCCCATAGATTTTAAAAGGCAATTGTCTTTCTATTATTATAACATTATATCTATTATTAATTATTTTAATTTAATTTTAATTATAAGAATATTTATTGTAAAAATTAATACAATTTATAGTTTGGTAGTTTATTTATTTGTACAAATAATCCCTAATACTGTATTATGCATACAAATACTTATCTTACGCAAACTATCAATATAAAATTTAACATAAATATAAAATCGTAACATTTTTGAATTAGCATATTAATTAAGTTGACCATAATTATACGAATTGATGCAAGTCGTAGACCTCGCTCAAAAGTGGGCCATAATATTGTAGTAAAGGTCTACACTCGTAAACCTCTTGCACTTCGCACTGTTTATGGGCTTCGGCTGTAATCGTGAGGTCTGTCAACGAAACCATCAGTTTCTGGAGTTTTGATTCCGACTCCGATTGATATCTCAATAGTAAGTATCGCTGCAATAAATACACATAAAGCTGTTGCTCCAGTCTGTTATGTAAATTAATTTTTTATTAAAAGCAATGTTAATAAGCTAGATTTACATTATTAACTTACTTGATACTTTGTTTGTGCGTTAAGTTTTGTCGCTTAGGGTTCATAATTACGATCGCAGATAACTAGGTTTGAATTAATTATAGAAATATTTTCAATAAATACTAACTCTAAACCCGTAAAGAATATAAAGAATAATAAACACCACATATATTTTCATACCAGGTCAATTATAACTTGATCCCTATTCCATTCTGGGAAGAATTTATCCATAAATATCTTTAATGGGTAATATGTTTCCATCCTATGCTCTTTTAATGCTTCCAAACTGACCTTAAGTGTCCTAGTATCAGTCTATTGTAAACATTAATTTTAGTACATTCTCACTTTTTACATGTTCACATAGATACTCACTAATGGGAACCGATATTCTTGAGTTTGTTCGTCGAAATACAGTAGACTTCTGAGAAAATTCAATTCAAGGCACCCGTACTTCACGAGTGACATCTGGTCCTCGACACACAGTTTCTGAAAACCGTCCAATCGTTTGGTGAAGTCGACGATAGTCTGGATAATCTTCTCGTACTTTTGGTTCGTCACCAGCATATACTCATTTGGGTCCCTAATCTCCACGTTATTATCACTCAATTCGGTGTTGAATACGTTGGTCGCCACCAATAGCTCGTCGATACGACGGCTTTCCAACTGATTTATGCCGTTATAATCGGTCAGCGTTTTGCACATCGGAATGACCGCCAGTTTCTGTGCCTTTTGTCGGATTTCGCACAATATATCCGACTTTCCCGACAGACAGTACTTAATGTCCATAATCTGTTCACTGAGTGCTTCATCACTGATATTATGTGTGTTTCCAATCAAAGCTTCAATTTCTTGAGCGTATGTCTCATCAGAAAGTTTGATCTCATTTGATGTATCGTTGATGACATTGTCCACAGAATTATCAATAGGTTTGTCAACTGAATTGTTTTCATTATTTTGCTGAGATTTATGTTTATTTTCTTTAATTAATTGTTTTCTTAACTCATTTGCCTCCACATCCCGTATGAACTCCTATTCAAAAATCATAAAATTATAATAACTTGATTATTTAATTATGAAAGTTTAATAATTACTTTTATCATTCCGACTGCAAAACACTTATTAAGTCTGCATTTTAGACACGATTTTCTCGATTCTGTGGTTATATTGCATTTACCATCCGAGGTACAGATCAATGGCTATAAAATGAACAGATTATTAAATATAATAATGTTTACAAATTGTCAATCATTTCAGGTTAACCCTTGTTTTGAGTGCAGTTCTCCGGAAAAACATTTTACACGAATCGCAAGTAATGGCACCAAAATTTCTGCCTATTATACAATATTTTTATAAATAATGTTAAGGCTTACTAATTATATGGGTATTATTTTAATATTTTAATGTATTTGATTTTGACATATTAAAATGATACATACTATAAAAATTTTATTATAATTACCAATTGTCTTATTCCCGCCACATATCGTACAAACTTTATCAACAATTTTATTACTCATGTTGTAGTAATTTTATTTTAGTACTTTATATGCAAACAAAATAATACATGATTTACTCTCAATTTTAGAGATACTGTAATCAATATGAACAGGTAAGTAAAATTGTATTTCATGTAGAGGGCATAGTATAAATAAATAGTATCTAGGCCTTATATGAAAAATCAAAACTTAATTACTTTTTATTACCTTTTAATGAATGCTGTAAATATGATACAAAAAATGTCAATACAGTAAAAACATCAATAATACATAATTAATGAATATTTACATTATAACATATTCAACAATCTTGATTGATTATCAATTTCTCTTTGTATAATACCTGAAAATATGAAATACTCTAAACTTTATTTTAATCTCTAATTCTACAACAAATATCGTTAAAATTTTGAAACAAGATTCTTTATTGTATTTTCATTGTGACCATAATTAACTCTAAAAAT
>CAJPVJ010001878.1:4381-14726 GCA_905397405.1 Oppiella nova
TGCTCTCTCTCTCTCTCTCTCTCCAACTTCTATCCCTCATATACTTTAGACATATGTATATATAAGGAGATACTACTCCAGTATTCACACACATCCCAGTGCTTAGGCTTAGTATTTATGAAAACATATGAACAGAATTTTTTCGTATATATTCTCAATGAGTCTCTCTCTCTCTCTCTCTCCACTTCGCATTCATTGAGGCATTAAATTAAGCAAAATATATATAACTATAGTATATATACACACTATAAATAGTTTGTATGTATGCCAGAGCACTGGTAGGGCATTACATAAGACTACATCACCTGCTGTTCAAACGGTGATAACACTCATGCCTTTCATTCCGACCGCAAAAAAGTTTGAGTAAAATATTACGATTACTGCCGAAAAACCCTCTCATTGTATGGCAGCTAATGTTATGACAATATTATTATTACTGTACTTATAATACACTATAGTTTAGGTAATATGCACTTAAAACCGTAGATTATGTATAAGTGCACTATATGAAATATATATCATGCTAAATTAAATGAAAATTTTGTTCATTTTATAAAGTATTGTATGAATAGTGAGTGTATTGTATGCTATGATAGTGTCTATAGTATTGAGACTTAATTTCCCTTTTATATACAGATTATACAAAAAATAATTAATAATAATAAACTTTTTTTATGTGTCGCTTATCTCATTGTAAACAAAATTAAATGAAAATAATATATTTTTTGTGTTGACTCTCATTATATCCATATAATAAAAATAAAAGCTTTTTTGCACTCAATTTGGTAATGAATTCAATGATAACTAGAGATTTATTACGAAAAATAATATTAAATGAATGAATGGTTTCTTATATGATATAAAATATTTTTATTAATAATTATAACAGTATTTTCACGCATGAAATGTATGAATGGTTTATATTATATACATTAAAATTAATTTCTTATGTTTAAGATTTATTAGCTAGCAAAATCTTACATAACATAATACACACTATAGTATATTATACATGACATTAAAAACTAAATATTTATGCAATAAATCTATTTTACAGTATATTTTTAATTATACAAGTAATGTATGAACTTTCTTGTAGTAAATAGTAGTATATTCAATGAGGAATAGTATGGGGAACTGGATGTCTGTTTATAAACATTTAATAATGAAATATATTATCATAAAAAACCTACTCATGAAAAATCAGTTAAACTTTGAGAGAGAGAGAGAGAGAGAGAGAGAGAGAGAGAAATATGAAAAATATTATTTCCTTATTTACAAAACACTAGTATTTTAGGCAAATTTTTGCCAATAATGTGATAGTCTTTAGGGAACTTTCGAGAGAGCGAGTCTGAGAGAGTCTGAGAGAGTTATTTGAAAAGACAAATAAACAATAAAAATGAAAAGTAATAAATAATAATTTGGTTTTTGTGCTAAAATGCATAACAAATCATACATTTTCTCAACTATTTTCTCACATAAGACTATACGCTATGTCTGCGTATAATATGTGTGAGAAATGTCAGACAACTTGTATACTCTATGTCATGGGGTGGGGTCACCAACGCCAACATAAATAGGATTAATACTAACAATGATTTATATGCCATTAGATGTTATTAAATTTATTTTTTATGCTAGATTATAAATATTTTATATCAACCTTTTATTATTAAATTTTTTATTAGTTTCCGATTTTTGTAATTCTATATTTTTACCTAGTTAATAATTTTTGTTTATACGATATGTGGGGAAGTAAATGTTTGTCTATAGTGTACATCATATGGTGTTTGTATTATTATTGTATACACTGTATAAACACTTTCTCAATGACTTCCCTACCAGTCCTTAGAAGGGAGAGTGCGATGACATCGAGAGAGAGAGAGAGAGAGAGAGAGAGAGAGAGAGATCAAAAGGATTGTGTGATTTTTGGTAAGAAATAACCGAAAATTTTTAACAAAACTTTTTTCTTATTAAATGAATTGATTGAATGCCAAAACAATTATCGCATTTCATATGTGAATGATCGGTGCGAACCGTGTATAACATACCGGTGCTCTCAACATATATGTAAGCGAACTGTAGTGTAAAAACAGTTAAAACTATTAAATTTAGGAAAAAATATTTTTTCCGAAAAAACCTAATGTTTAACAAAAAGTGAGAGAAAATGCAATTTTAAACACTTTTTCTAATCTTGAAGTCTCTCTCTCTCTCTCTCTCTCTCTCTCTCTCTCTCTCTCGAAAGTTCCCTAAAGACTATCACATTATTATCAAAAATTTGCCTAAAATACTAGTGTTTTGTAAATAAGGAAATAATATTTTTTATATACAGGTACAATTACTCAAAATAAAAGTACACTGACTTTAACCGATATATTTTATTAACACTTAAAATACAAATTATATTCAAAAACAATGATATATTCCGTAATGTATTCATTAATTTAATGAATATTACATATTGTATTAAGATGCCTATCACAAATAAATCATTACCCCGGTGTTTGGTTACACATACATTACTGTTTAGTGGCGTATTGTTTATCACACATATGAAGCACTTATACCTTAATGATAAATATTCCCAAAGAGATACCGTTCCCACCTATTTAATGTCTATCTCTATCTATGTGTGTGTGAGTGTATAGAGTTTGTCTCAGAGCACAGGTAGATAATGGCTTAAGTGAGTCTGTAATGGCTTATAATATGAGGGGTTAATGCATTTTCCGGGATATTCTGGATCAGTGCCAGTGATAGACTTAAGCGATGGGAACGGTATGTCTGTCAGAGTACAGTACTCTCTCTCTCTCTCTCTCTCTCTCTCTGATCATAAAAATTTAGACTTAATATTATGTAATCAATTGATAACACAATATAAAATATATAATGGTGCTATTTTCTAAGTACCGGTACCATATGGGGTCGGCATTGAACTCGCAATTATTTTATATAATAATACAAAATCATTAAAAATGTATTTTTCTAAACAAATAAAAAACATTTTACTTCACAATAGTATTTATACAAAACAAATGTCATATATATTGTGGAAAGTTTTTAAATAATTATACAAAAGGACTGGTAGTCTTAAGGAGCTGGTAGTATGTAGGTTAGTATTTGTGTAAATAGTCTGAGAAAAACAATATTACATAAAAGGTTTGATTGAATTATTGCTACTATTTTTTCACAATACAAATATTATGTATGTTTTGTAATAATTAATGAACTTTCTATACAAATAGCTTGTATATATATTTATTTTGTACACTATGGGAAAGTTTGAAAACTTTTTTATTTGTGTTGTAAAACTTTCTAGTTTAAATAAATTCATCATTTAATTTGAAATACATGTTACGTCCGAGCGTATGGGAAATGTATTACATTTATGAAAAACCAGTTGTTTAATGGAAAATATGGTTTACATATGAAAATGATTTTTCGTGAGATTTTTATTATTGTTATATATTTTTCGCCCACTTTTTTCTCTCTATCCCTTTCCCATTACATGTATATTAATTGTATTAATGCTATCCATTAATCTCTCTCATACTCTCTCTTAACATGTCTTGAGAGAGAGAGAGAGTCTATTTAATAACAATAATGCAATTGATTTGAATTACAAAAGCCCTATTATACATGTTAAATAAGCCAAGGATATAACCAAATATCAAATATATAACCCATTACTACACATACTATACTCACATTTAATATACAAAAAAAGTTTTTTGTTTTGTTTTTGGTGTATTGAATATTAAAGCTAAACATTTCATTACATAATCCATAATAATCAGTCATAAAGTGTTTTACATTGTTTCCCATGTGATTGACAACAAAATTAATAATGTTTGCAATGTATTATACATAATATATACGAGTTTTTAATATGAGTGCCAAAAACCAAGAGTCTATTTGTTTGTATCAAACACTCAATACATGTATTCAATAGTCTATTAAACTTTTGATACGCTTTTCATTCAGTGTCTTGTTGTTTTTTGTTAATAAGATATTTAATATAAAACATAAGTTTATATACAAAATGTTGAATTAATATTCGGAAACTACACTATTAAGTGATCTACATGCTAAACATCCATTTCCCCCATATTATGCAAGGAATGGTAGAAATGTTAATACTTTATACTAAAACCAATCAATTTATGTGTGATTTTGATTTTCATGAGTGAAAAAAAGTTGTTAAAACTTTTCATAGATATTTGTATGAAACGAATTGATTAGCAAGCACAAAATAGTTTATGATAAGGATTTTTAGGGTACCTTTCCCATTATATGAGTGATATCTGGATAGGAATTCCTATATAACACATAAACACATAATGTATCCTAGTGCATTTGTGTATAATATGGGCATAAAAATGTTGGCACTATTTTAATGTGCATTTCTGTTTTAAATGGCATTCCCTATTAGACATACCTTTCCCTTCAACTTCTTATACGTCTGTTAAACGCAAATAAAAATTAAAAGTATTTTTTCGTGTCGTCTCTGAAAATAGTTTTTTTTATACGACTTTTGAAACTTTACTTTTTATTGCATTTTAAATATTTGTACCCCGATACTAATCATATGAAAATTGATGCTTTTTTGAAAGTTTTTGAAAGTGAAACACAAACTAAAAACTAAATAAAAACTATTTAAACATTTTGTATGCATTTATTGACATTTGAATCGTTAAAACGAAATGTATTTTTATTAATGTTTTATTTGTTTTCGAAAAAAAAGTTTTTTATTTATGTTTTTCTCAGAGGTTTTCACGAAATGCCACCAAAAATGGTATCAAAACTCATTAAACATAATATGACTCTCTCTTAAGGCTCTCTCTCTCTCTCTCTCTCTCTCGAAAACTCGTAAAAATGGAAAACAAAACTAAAAAATTAAATCTTTTTAATCAAAATACCAGTGAATGAGAGAGACATGAGAGAGAGAGAGAGAGAGAGAGAGAGAGAGAGCCGGTATCACTTAACATACCTGTGCGCCCATACACTCAACACTAGCCGTATATACTTGACCCTAATTACCAGCGAAAAGCATTTTATGAGTATTTTATTAAATAAAAACTTTTTATTTTATTTTATTTATACTCGCCATTCACTATAATACCAGTGCTACAGTACTATGGAAAGGTAGTAAAAATACGACAATTGAAAGCAAATCTAATGTATTATTTTAATGAGTATTGAAATACTAGACATAGAAATTGAATTAAAATTTTTAATATTTTTTTGTTTAATTTTGTTTTTATTTTAATATCAAAACCTTTATGAATGTGTGAAAAACGCTATTTATTTTCAATGACTTGTGTATTAGTTACGGGTTTTTAATTGTAGTGTTGAGTGAAATGCATATAATTGTGAAATGCATTGAAATTAATTAGCAAATTGTTATTAAAATAATAAACTGGCGATAAATCATTGAAACAAAACACAAAATTGTGTAAAATTAATAATAAATTAAAAAATAATAAAACAATAAAAGTTATGGATATAAAGCAATTATAAAACTTTTTAAAGTTATATTAACAATAATTAATTTACAAATATTTATATGGGGGGGCGAGTAGTGGGGATGTACACAAAATATTTGCATATTAGGTATCTTAATATTAAATTACATACAATTCAATACAGAATACATATTAAAACAATTTATAAATTATTAACATTTTTATTAAATTATTAATTTAATAAACTATTTATTAAATAAATATTTGTAACTAGCATCGTATATAACTGTATTACAGTTAATTCATTGTGTTAAAAAAAGTAGCTTGCTCATAACTATGGGCACAATTAAGTCAAAACTAAATCATCATAACTATACCCATAATCATAAGCGGCTATTAATGGTGGGACTGGACTCGAGTGGAAAGACATCCATAGCTAATAGATTCATATATGGCAACGAGACGTACGTATATCCAGTACTGCCCACTAAAGGCTATACTGTATATAAAATGGTATATAAGGGACAGTCGTATACTCTATGGGACTGTGGGGGAAGCAAAAGGTTTCGGGATTTATGGCGCAACCATTACGCGGGTACTTATGGCCTGATATTTGTCGTGGACGCCAGCGACCGGTACCGTATGGGTGAGGCCAAGGATGTGTTGCATACGATTGCGATGGACAGGGAGATGGAGGACGTGGTGGTCGTCGTGTTGGCTAATAAACAGGATGTGCCTAACGGTATGCGTTATTATCACATGATTTTTAAATTTGTTGTAAAAAATAATTTTAAAAATAAACTTTTTGCCCAATTAACAGATATTTATTTAAAATTTTAGCATTGCATTGTAAATTTATTTAATTATTTACTTACAACTGACAAAGTTTATTGTTTTATGAAAATGAAAATGAGAAAGATACTTTACAAACTGTAATTGAGTAATTGTTTAATTTAAATGATGTTTCTAGTTGTAAAGTGATCTAAATACAATGGTACGCCCCCAAATAAAAATTTTCACAAATTGTGTTGAGAATTACCACTTTTGTTACATTTATAAAATCTCGTTAATTTATTTGCAAGCTGTAATTAAGTACCTAATAATAAATGTGCTTGCATCAAATTCTGATGTTAATATTACCAAATGGGAAATCGAGAACTATTTTTCCTAATTATAAATATTTTTAAATTTTTGTTTGAAATAGCGATGAAAGCCAAAGAGATTGAGTTTGCATTAGACATGAATCGCCTGAACCAACAGCACTGGCATATCCATGAGGTATGTGCTATGAATGGCTATAAACTGGACGACTGTTTGCTACCATTCCGGTTGAAATTGAAAGCAAAGCCAACACTGAGTCGCAGTATTTACGCCAAAATTGATAATTATTGAAATGTTTCAAAGAGGTATGTGCTATGAATGGCTATAAACTGGACGACTGTTTGCTACCATTCCGGTTGAAATTGAAAGCAAAGCCAACACTGAGTCGCAGTATTTACGCCAAAATTGATAATTATTCTTTACAAAGTTTTTAACATAATTAAAGATACATTAATTGTTAAATGTGGAACATTATTTAATAAAGATTTATATGGGCACAATATTGAAATGCTATACAAATTTATAACCAAATTCAATGTTAGCTCGCTATGTTTTTGATTTTTAAAATATCTGATATATACGTATAGAAACAATACAAATAATAGGAATTATTAACATCTTTATAAAACTCTTAATTAAATCAACTACTAAATGTATAAATTTTTGTAACTAGCATCATTAAAACTGTTATCTGTAAGGTAGCTCTTACTATGGGCACAATTAAGTCAATACTAAATACCAATTCATAACATCCATAGCTAATAGACTCGTACTGTATATGGCAAGAGACGTACGTACGACCAGTACTGCCCACCAAAGGGTATACCAAATGACATATAAGCGACAGTCGTATATCCTATGGGATTACGAGATACTCGTAAAAGGTTCAGGGATTTATTACGCGGGTACTTATGTTTTGATACGTGTCGTGAACGCCAGCGACCGGTATCGTATGGATGAGGTCAGGTGTGTGTGATAAACAGGATTGCGATGGACAGGAAGATGGAGGACGTGGTGGTCGTCGTGTTGGCTAATAAACAGGATGTGCCTAACGATATGGCTATTTTAACATGACTTTTAAAATCTATTTAATAAAATACTTTTAGAAACAAATTAATTTGGATTCACATACCGAGTAAACCCATTAATAGAAATTTACATAAAAGTTTGAACTAGATAATTAAATATTTTCTTACAACTAACATAGTTTATTGTGCGTGTAGATGAACAAGCTCGATTGAAAACTGTAATTGAGTAAGTAGTTAATTTTATGAATGTTTTCAGTTTAAAGTATTTAAAACATATTGGGTTATGGATTAACTTATATACTAATAATAATCAAACAATTATTAATTTTAGACTTTACTTGTTTGCAAGCTGTAGTTAAATAATTAATAATAAATGAGCTTGTATTAAAATCTGAGGCTATTATTTAGAAATGGGTGGTAAACTGGACTTGTTTCTAATTTCTTATATTGAATTTATGTTTGAAATAGCGATGAAAGCCAAAGAGATTGAGTTTGCATTAGACATGAATCGCCTGAACCAACAGCACCGGCATATCCAAGAGGTATGTGAACGCAATGGCTATAAAAAAACTGTAATTTAAAATTAATGCAAAATGTTCATGTATATAAATTTATGCTTATTAGAAAAAACTAGCAAGAAATACCGTTATATCATACTTTTTATTATGTTAACCAATACATAAAATAACAACAATCTATTAATTTGTTTGAAAACTCTAATTGATTTTAAAATATTAAATTTTCAACAATAGCAAAATTTTTAAATTATTTACTTACAGCTGGCATAGTTTATTGTTTCATGAAAATGATGTTTATTAGCTAGTTTGCAAACTAATTTAATTCATGTTTATAGTTTTAAAGATTTAAACATGTTGAAGTAATCACCTGGCTGAAACATTTTCATAAATTTTGTAAAGAATTATTACTTTTACAGTAAAAGTTTTACTACAAATCAAATGTCGTTAATTTGTTTACAAGCTGTAATTACATAATTAATAATTAAAATGCTTGTATAAAGTATACGACATTTATTTTAAAATGGCCCAAAATCTACTTCAAATTATTTAATATTTTGTTTTAAATAGGGATCAAAGCCAAAGAGATTGAGTTTGCCTTAAATGAATTATACCATGCACAACGATACATTTTTATGAATTTTGTAATAAACTACAACTTTAACAACTAATAAAGTTTTGTTAATTTGTCTGCAAGCTGTAATTTAATAATTAATCCTAAATGTGCTTGTATAAAAATCTGAAGCTATTATTTATAATTGGTATAGGTCGCATCTGATATTTTTTGCTAATTACAATATTTAATTATTTTGTAATTTTGTGTGAAATAGCGATGAAAGTTAAAGATTGAGTTTGCATTTTATTCATTTCGTAAGAAATGTATAAAAAACACGTTTACACTACTTTTCAATTGAATGCAAAAAATATTTTCATTTTTATATTATAAATGAGATGTTGACTCAAAAAATAGCGTTACATAAACGTTATATTATATTAAAATGTTTTGACATTTCTTTAGCCGTGTGTTCATCGCTTGCAAAACAGATTAGTATACTATTGTAGCCATACATATAGGATTGCAAGCATCGGATTGTAAACTCCATGTCCACTGTAATCAATGTTTGCGAGTGTATTGTGTCGTGAAATGATGTTTTCATTTCATGTGAAAAGTAGTGTAAATCCTATTTTAATCATAAAATTGGCTAAATATAAGGCAGTGGTAGTTTTAACACAAAACTGTAACTTTTTATTCATGGTGATATTGCTTGTTGTTCATACAATTTGTTAAAATAATTATTAAATTATACATTTAATAGGAAATAGATTTTATTACTTAACTAACAAACTTAGACTACATTCAACCTTTAGATATAGTATATTATTTATTTTATAAAATAATATTTAAATTATAAAGGTTAAATTACCGTACATTCTAAATAACTTATTTGTGGTTATAAATTCAAAATAATTATATTATATTATATCAAAAAAAATAAAACATTACACAATATTTAAATAAATGATATATTTTTAGTATAGTAGTTTGTATTTTATTGCATAACTCAAAGTACATTTCATAATAGTTATATTTATATTTATATAGTATTAATTATATAAATCAATAGTTTTCTATTAAATTTTTGTAAACATAACGTAGAATGCATTTAAATTATGTAAATAAAAATTGATTAAATATAACATACATACGATAAACATGCTAATTAAAAATTGTTTTTGTATTGATCTTGTATAATAAATAATTTCTTGAAATATTATTTTAAATGTAATAATACAATAAACGTATTTAAGTTGTTTGATGTCAAATGTAAAATTAAATGTTTAATATATAAAAGTTTAAATGTTTAAATGAGCATACTTTTTAGTTTATAAAAAGTAAATCTAATAATTAGAACTGTTTAAAAGATTATATTATAATTATATTTGACCATGTTAAATGTTACAAAAGAAAGTATCATTAATTTTATACTGTTTGCATTATGTATGTGCGGGTGCACGTATCAAACGTATAAAATTAGCATGTTATACTTTTCGTATGAAACCACTACTAACGTGCTATACGACAAATCTACACTGGGTAAAATTTCGTATCCCGCTATTACCGTATGCGTGGATAAATCAAACATGATAAATTGGAGTAAGCTTAATTTTAAAGATTTCCCAGGCGTTTTTCAGTTAAAGAGTTACTTAAATTCATTAACCATCAAGCAACAATTTGAAT
>CAJPVJ010001879.1:0-14722 GCA_905397405.1 Oppiella nova
TGAATGGTTTTGTGCGCCGATGAGCGTCTCAAATGTCGTTTCTATCTTATGACAAATGGATGGATTGCATACACAAAGACATTGATTGATGTTTGAGGCAATCATATCATACATACAGTGAATAGGGCTGTAGCTTAAAGTGCGGGACAGGGAGAACTCACAAGCCGTATAGAATTGAATGGGAAAGTAATGGCTATGAAGTATGTGCTGCCAAACAATTACATCAACAGATCATTAAATGATTAAATGAAGGGTAAGAGAAATTGTGCTTCAAATTGCAATTATATTATAATATAAACCTTAGAGTTATATATTTATTGTAAACAAGCCTTAAGTCATATAATGTTGTATTTGAATTACAACTAAAAAATAGTTTTTATAAAAGTTTATATAAATATTAAACAATAAGTTTGTGACAAAAAACTAATGCACGAAATATGACAAATAAAAACCGACGACACAAATGAAAGTCTGTTTGAATGTTATAATAATAATTATTAAACAATATTATTATTTTGACGAATATTTTTATTTGTATAAAATAGTGTTTCGCAAAATGCATGCAAAAACACAACACCATATTGTGAATACGAAAAGACTAACCAAACTCACGCACAATACTCATTAAAATACGCTTAAAATAATAGTTAACTCAAATATATTTAATATATTGTATAATAAATCGAAATGATTAAAACACTAGCAAATGAAAAGCCATTCAAATATAATCAACGATTACTTCCTATAAATGTATTATTAAGTTTAGGTAATCGGTTCCTCCCCTCCAGTTGTGGACACCGGTTGCCTAACTATTGACTATTAAACACTATTTGATGGCAATAATTCAAATAATCAAACATTAAATGCTAACTATGTTTATGCATCGATTCTTTAGTAAAGCATTATTACAGCCAATACTGTATGTAAAATACAATGCATAAGCTTTATGAGGGCTTATGAGTACACTATACTGTAGTAATAAGTTATGTTAAATTAGTCTTTCATGCCTTTCCAACACTTAATATCCTTCTGACACGAAATTTGAGTTTATTTTAAATTTCACACTATTTTGCTTATAATAATAATGTTTTACTCGAAATACATCTTTAGTCCATAGATCCATAGAATATATTACTTATACAGTATATATCGTATAATATATGAAACTTTTGGCTCAGAATTTTCGCAAGAATTCATATTTTGTCCGAATATTAAGTTCCAGTGAAACACAGAATTGTTCTCAGAATAAGACTTTTAAGTTGAGTATTAGGTATGGTTTTGAGTGAATTTTAAATTGAGGGCTGTTTAGAGTGTGTGAGTGCGGGTCCCTGTGCTGTTCGGTAGTGCTGTACACTTCATAAATATATTGGAAACCATTAATTTGCATAAAAGTGTGTCTCAATATTAAATAGGCTTTCCTCGCCTCTCTCTCACACAATAAATGGATTGACTTATGCTTTGGTGTATGTATTGAATGGTTTTGTGCGCCGATGAGCGTCTCAAATGTCGTTTCTATCTTATGACAAATGGATGGATTGCATACACAAAGACATTGATTGATGTTTGAGGCAATCATATCATACATACAGTGAATAGGGACAGGGTAGTGTAGCATACATATAGTGTAGCTTAAAGTGCGGGACAGGGAGAACTCACAAGCCGTATAGAATTGAATGGGAAAGTAATGGCTATGAAGTATGTGCTGCCAAACAATTACATCAACAGATCATTAAATGATTAAATGAAGGGTCGATTCAAATTTAAATAAGACAACGACACGCAACTAATTGATCTGTTTTGAGCTACCAGTGCTCCCAGTGCTGGCTAAACCTTACAAACACTCTTTCTACTAAATATTAAATACAACTATATTTTACTTTTCTTCTTATCGTATACCATATGATTGTATTATAAATAATATTTAATATATAATTATTGTATTATTGTATACAATATTAGACATTAAGAATGAATAATAAATTAGAGATAAGTATTATTAGGAGTTATTCTACTTCTTGTGGTAAAACATCATTTATTTACAAATCCATAAAAATGTTAGTTTTAGTGCTTAATCGCGTGAAACATCACTATTAATAGTTTGCATTTGAATTTCTTTTAAACAAAATAATAAAATAATCAATTCTTTAGTCATATCTAACTTTAACTTGAAATAAGTTTAATATTTATTTAGTAAAGCGTTTTATAGCATATTATGGTCAAAGTTATTTTCTGTCATCAATTTATCCATTTATTAAAGTGATCGTATATACTATATAGCAATACAATTGACACATTACAATTATTTCTTGATACTAAAACACATAACAATTGTCAAAATATTGGCATATTTATTAAAATCAATTGCAATAATATAACAAATTTTTGTTGTGTTTTATAATAGACATTAGAAATCAAACGACTTGACGTTAAAAGAAACTCAATTTTTCTATATATAAATGTCTTTTATTATAAATTTGTATAAAAATATGTTTCGAGTCATTCAACAAATATCTTGAGAATCTCTATAAAAATTTAATTATAAATTGAATGAAAAAACTTTTTGAGTTGATGTAATATAAGTGTATTAATCAAATGAATAATGTCTTACACTTTGAAACTTCTACATGTTTTTTATATTTTATTTGTTAACAAAAATCAATTGCAATATATATATGATTCGCGTTTAAGAAGACATGAAGACATCGAACAGAAGTCTTGTTAACACAATGTGTTCTCCTTTTTCTTCTTTACGGAACAGTTCTGTAAGAATGGATGTGTTATGTGTTGACTGGTGTTGGCATTGGCTTCAAGTGGTATTATTCAACTCTGGATCTCATTTTCTGACTGACGAGCCCATGGGATTCAAACGCAACTCCATGTAATGTGATGTGAGTGCCATTCGCTAAGCCTTCTGCCAATGCTATCAAAACATACCGATTGATGAAAGGCAACGGAAAAGAGAGAATCACTTTTAGATCTAACATATACTCCACTGTTTGAAAAAAATAAAGTCTCGACAAAATTTCTAGTTTCAGGGAAGAGAGAGTCTCTCTCTCTCTCTCTCTCTCTCTCTCTGATTCATGTGTTGGACGATACCTAACTCATAGATTAGGGTCCTTTTTGTAGCGTTTAGAGTGAAACGAAACCTCATCTTTGATTTGGGTATAAAAAGAACACTTGTATTGCATTGTATTCATTCAACTATTCTATCATTAGATATGAAATATAGTTGAATTGACTGAACGATTCTCTCTCTCTCTCTCTCTCTCTCTCACGTCTCTCTTCCTCCTCCCTGTGTTTCGGAGCACTCTTTCTCCTCTGTATCACATCCCGAGTGTATTTAAAGAGAAGTTTTTCTGTTCGTAAGTCTTAATTGAAGCCATCGATTGTGAATTCCTTACGAACCAAAAGAAGAAAAATATGGGTTTAGTTTCTACTCCAAAGCAAAGTGAGATTTGCGATGTTTTTCCTGGGATTAGATACTCAATCCATAGCAGGTTGTGTACTTATTCTCTCTCTCTCTCTCTCTCTCTCTCTCTGTTATTTAAAATAATACGATGTTTCAAAGCATTGTTAATATGATTGAATTTTTGTGACATTGGGTTCAAATGTATGAATTCATGTGCGATAAATGAAATCTAATTTATTTACGTAATTCTCATTTTTCTCTGTATTTGCTGCCATTCCTTCACTACTTGAATATTGTATGACTCCTGCGCTCCGATAGTGTTAAATGAAAAATCGATTTACAAAAAGTGCAGTTAATCTAAAACTCTTAAGAGGTTAGCATTTGTTATCCAAAGAGTTAATCTTTTAGGAGATGTTGAGGAATGTTATTGAGAGTTGATTTGATTAATTCATAAATATTACAAAAACTCAATAAATTTGGGCACTAATTATAGAACACGAATGTATACCTAATTGTGTAATGAAAGTGAAAAGTGAGAGAAAATCTATTTTATGTTCTTTTGGTTCGTAAGGAATTCACAATCGATGGCTTCAATTAAGACTTACGAACAGAAAAACTTCTCTTTAAATACACTCGGGATGTGATACAGAGGAGAAAGAGTGCTCCGAAACACAGGGAGGAGGGAGAGAGATGTGTGTGTGTGAGAGAGAGAAAGAGAAAGAGAGAGAGAGAGAGAGAGAGAGAGAGAGAGAGACTGAGTCCTATGAGTGAGAAATGAAACAGAAGTGCAATTCATTTACGGGAAAAAATTGTTTCCAATAAATCAGTGAAAGAGAAGTCAAATGACATGTCTGTTAAAAGTTAAGAGCACTTAACTCACAGACTATAGTCTATAATCAACAGACACTGTGAGGACAGCCAACGAGACTCACAAAAAATATCACAAATACGAGTCAAATATAATACAGAATATAGTAATTCAGTGGCAATACTGATGGCATCTGTTTTGAAAGTTATTCTCAAATAACTATATATTCTTTGCTCATTATTAATGCAAATACTTTTTGTCTCAAAATATCTTTTCTTTCAAAATTTTGCGTCAAGTGTTGGGCGCCTTCGTTGACGACATTTTTCGATGAGATAAGCATTCAAATGGTTTAGATTCACATTTTGTTGGGCTATTGGTTTTGCTTGTAATAGGGATGTGACGGCAAATTCACATATTATTGTAGGTCTGAGAGTCAGAGCCCACCCGTGATTTGATTTGCTGTTGAAGACTGTATTCAACTATCAAATCAATTAAAGATTACTTTAAGGAAACACTCGGTCGCCAAATATATTAAGTATTTTTTTGTAATTTTTGGGTAAAAAATTCAAATATATTGTTGCCATGTTTGTCCCATTAAAATAACTTTACTTTCATTGACGTGCGATTCAGATATCGATATAAAAAACATTTTAGTAGAAGAAATCAATTTTGTTTAAAGAAGATATAAATTATTAAGATTTGGCGTTTAATGATATAATTTATTATTTATTTATTGACATTAATTGTGTTATGTTAATGATCTTAAAAGCGCTGGGAGTTTGCGATTTTGATGCCATCAAAAAACCTGTATTTCTTTCCTTTCCAACTGATACCCTAACTCTTTATGAATACTAATGCCGTGACTTTAAGTGTCTTTTCTCCTCTTTTTTATTGTGCTGTTAATATATTTTTATAATTTAAAAGCATATGTTTTAAACCTCTAGACCAATGAGTTTTACACAAAACAAATTAAAATTCTTTTATATTTAAGTTCTTATCATTTTCATGACAAATAACAACTTTATTGAATTGATTTCAACAAAAATTTTATTTAATTTTCAGAATTTATTTTAGAATTAAATTCTTTAATAAAATTTTTAATACAAGAATCCATGCCTTGAAATAAAACTTTTATGACTTTATTTATTTGTGTAAATAATTATTAAATTTATTAATGAATTTTTAAGTAGCCTATAATTTACATGCGATTTCCAAAAAAGTGTGTGCCTAGTTAAATTTGTATAAATTTTGAAATTTAAATATCATTTTCCCGTTTGGTTTCTCATGAATATTATTAGCGTTAATAAAAGGTGTGGAACCGGTATTCAAAAAAGTAACTACACTTTTAAAAGCCTATGAATTGTCAAAACCAATTGATAATAAAAAATTGTTTAACGCATTAATTTTGAGCAGCGAAACAATAAACGATTGTAAAATAAAAGCCTTTTTTGTAGCTATAAATAACGAAAAACACAAAACAACAAAATCAAACATTAGACCAAAAGTTTATTCATTAGTTAAATGTTGACCACAATTGCGACAGTGTTTGGCAATTGAGTGAATGGTGTCCTCCCATCCAATTCACAGAAATCATATACAAACTAAAGCCAATGTTTGCGTGAATTGTGTTGAGGGCGACCATCAAAAAGGAGCCAAAAATATCCTGAAAGGAGGAAACTTCCCGTCATGTCATGCATTCGTGTTCACCACTGTTCACAGCAATCATACATTAAATTATCATTGAATGGACATTAAAACTTATTTGCCAAAATATACACTCTGTATAATATAAGTAGTATTCGTTGATAAGTCCAATAGTATGACAAATATACGGCTGAAATTCAATTTCTCAAAATGTTTGTCATTTCTGTTTATAAAAGAAATAAATGTGAAAAATATGGAAATATGTTGAGAAAATTAATTAAAAATTGAAAAAGGTAACATTAAGAAAAATAGAGATAATTTTTTGTTTGAAGTCTAAATGTGATGGTTTTGAATGGTTTCAAATTGCAGACAAACTATCACTTGGAAAGTCATATAGCCTGAGGAGTATTTTGTAAAAAATAGTAAATTTTGTACTAAACATCTGCTGAGACAAACTCAGACAAACTTATAATTATAATTATAAGCACTGGCAGAACGGTTGCAAAGTTAGATATGAGCCCTCATGTCATGCATTCAATGTTTAGTTGTTTTGTCGTTTAACTCTGTATTACGTGAAACACAACTATAATATATAATATATACATGCATTGGAATCGAGCACTTGTTTGAGAAAAATGCCAGAGAGAGAGAGAGAGAGAGAGAGAGAGAGAGAGAGAGAGAGAGAGAGACAGAGAGAGAGAGACTATACTAATGAGGAGACACGAAAATTGGCAAAACAGCTCAAGTATTACATAATTGAAAGCGACGTGTTTTCAATGTTTTTTCGTTGATTTCTTATTATAGTTATTATATTATGTTTTCATGTTTTTTGAGCCAAAGTTTACATTACATGCAGTTATGTCTGAAAACATGTCTCCAAATGTAGAGACGGGTTGTAATAATTTGTCATAAAATGAATAAAAGACAACTAAAATAAAAAGCAAAAAGTGTAAGTCTTTGGATCTGTTTGGATCTCATAATCCTATTTCATTGATTGGTGGCACCAGAGATACCAGAGCTTGTGTCGCATTATTGATCAAAAGCTTATTTCTGGCACAAGAAGTACTGATTGTAAGCCTATGGCAGCCTATGCTATGAGATGTTGGCGTTTAATCCGATGGCAAGTTGTGCCACAACGCCAACAAAGATCATACAAAGCAATACAATGTGTGAATAAGAAGTATATATAAGAAGTTGTGACCTCTTCCTCAGCCATAATCATGTGATCCATAAGAATGTGTTAGGAATACAACAATCACTGACTTTGTACTCAACTATCTTCTCCTCAATTCACTCAATACCCCAACCATTCATACATTCAATTCACTCTCTATTGGCCGACATATGGCGCCAAATAAAGTAGTGGCCAATACATTGTCAATCTTATTATGTAAGGAATGAACTCATGTGAGCCATTGCATGCCTTTCCTCCCGGCGCCCAAAGGATATAACCTCATATATTGGATGAGAGATGTATTGGCAGTACAACAACACACAGAGCTCTTAGAGTAAGGCTTCATATGTATGTAATGTAGAGAACAAAATGCAGAAGTAATGCATTTTTGCAATACTTTCACAAATCCTTTTCAACGACAGAAGGAATGGAGGAATGAAGGGGTGAATGGGGATGGGAATGGGAATGGGAATGGGAATCGGTTCACAATTATTATTATTAACCCATTATTCACATCACGTCTACAAATGGAGTGCACAACCAATACATCCAATACTCACTCTCACACTCAGGACTTAACAATCAAATTAAAATAAAAGTCAAACTTAGTATTAGCTCTTCACACATACATCTCATATAACGTAAACAATAGTTGCTTTGAGACACAAACTGATTCTAATATTATATATACACTCCATATAAGCCTAATATCATGAAAATCATATGCTTTTAGATTGTGTTTAAACATGAACATAATGTACAGTACATTGAGATCCATATTAAACAAGCGATACCAGTGTAGTACTCATAGTCTATATCTGTGTCCCAAACAATTAATTGCAAACTAATCACACAATTTTAATGCTATATTATTTCATGTCATTATATATTTATATGTCGTTGCGAGCACTGAGAGGCTCTTTATGTACATTACGTGCCAGAAATAGTCAACAATATTTGGTTAACGAGACTCAGAGCTCTGTCACAAAATTGTTTGATAGCCGCTAAAGACATGGGTTATCGTTATACCGATGGAGTCCGCCGTATATGTATGGGTCAGTGCTGTAAATGGTCTCTCATTATATGTAGTCATTGATGTGCGCTTAACATTAATAAGTGACTCAAACAGCTATTTCATTAGCAAAAGCTCTAATACATGAAATGAAACAACAATTTTACTAATTAGCGTTTGTTTTACTAATTTCTAAACGCCTAGCCCATTGCTACAACAACCACTCAACTGTCTCTCCAAATGTTTGGTACATTACTTTAACTAAACATATCTTTATATTATTATTATAATAATAATTCTGTGTATTTTAAACTATTAAATTGTTGTTTGTTTAACATAAAAACAATATTAATGATTTGGAAATTTACATTTTACTTTATGGTGAGAGCATATCGTTTAATAGAAAAGGAATTTTAAATTGAAAATCTTAAACAACAAGAAAAAAGTTTCATTAACTAAATATTTAGTCAACGAGTAATTTCTCTCATTTTATGACGAGTTTACTGATATCAAGAAAAATTCAATATAATGTCAATTAAAAGCGTATGGAAATGTATTTGAGAAAAAAGTTTTGCAGTTTTTCAATAATTAGCAAAAGTCTGACGACTTGTTACTCGCATTAAAATGTCAATGAATTTGTGTTTATCTCTGATTCTCAGCGAAAAATACGAGAGAAAAGTAACAAAATCATTGAAAACTAAAAATATTTGCGAACACAGAGAGCCGAACAGAAATGTGTGTATTTGTTAAACAGTAATAAATAGTCCCTTTTGAACATTAATTTTGATATTATTATAAACAACTATAGTCTATAATACAGTAGTCCGAATAAAGGGAAACTAAACTCATAGTTAATTCTTATCACAACTTCACGATATTATGCGAGAGAGAGAGAGAGAGAGAGAGAGAGAGAGAGAGAGAGAGAGAATGTAGACTATTGTATAGGTATTGTGTATTAGGTTTGATATAAAATGAGAGGTATTGTCGAACATTCACTGATGATGTTGGGGTTGTAGGGGTAGGTCTGGTTCCGGTTGCTTACGTTGTTTAATGATTGAGTTAGAGTTAGGCAATATGTCAGCGCAAACTTCTATTCACAAATTAACAGCACAGGAGCTGTACATACAGTGTATAAGAGTGTAGATGAGTGTATGAGAGCCTAATTCCTGATACAATAATAATTAACAATAACCAAAGCGAGTCGCGTATAAGCGTTGTCAGTGTATCGCATGGTTGACATTATATTAAATATGCAAAACCCTCCAAACCCTCCAAATAGCACACAGACTCAGGCTTTTTGTTTTATTTAATAGTCATCTTTTGAATTATGATTAGTTATGTTCCGTTTATGTCAACCACCTCTACCTCTAAAGGCAATCATGAATTTCCGTACATTAGGACTACATTCTAGTGATAGCACCGGGCTATTATGGTAGATATGAAAACCTTAAAGCATATGTAAATTAACAAATGCCTAAAGAATTTAAAGTTAGAATCCAAAGACAACAACAGATAGTAAAGTAGTGAACATATAGTGAACACATATTTTATGACCCAATCATATGAAATATAAGCGAAGAATGCATTGAATATACGAACAGATAATTAAATTGCGAGAAAAAACGTCAATTGTATGGATTGTATGGCAGCGAGACTTAAAACTGCACATAAAAGTGCAGTAAAGGCCTGTAAGGTCTGTGCGCTTAGGAGGTGCTCGAGAGATAATGTAATGTAATGGTGGTCGCACTCAGATGTTGTGATAACAGTGACGCCAGTCAGAGATGTGTCGGCTCACTCGCAGCCCAATCTGTTGCCATACATACTGTCTATTAGCTGTGCTCTCATCGCATCTCCAATTGGCCACTATATGACCGCAAGGCATGAAAGTCTGGAGTCACTGCCGACACCCATATCATAACATTCAGCGCAACCATTACCTCAGAGTGTATGCCAGTGTCAGTGCCGGTGCCGACACTCCATACCAAACGACAATATCAATGCTCTGTAAAAAAGTTTTTCAGTTTTCAGTCTTGTTTTATAACGTGATTCTGATTATTCAAGTGATTCGTTAGATTCGTTAGATTCCGGATCTTTTGTTTTAATAGACGTACGGAATGTCTGCAACCATTGCACCACTCATTAGCCCGACAGCGCACTAATGGCGGGGAACGGTATCTATCATCAGTTCCCTGACAAACATTGACAGACATTGGTCTCCAAATTGTCTTCACTTTAACTCCAGTCTTATAAATAATATATTGAAAACATGATAACTAACGACGCGATAATTCTTTGTAAATAATTTAAATAAAACTTTATTTTTTCCCAAAACAATAAAATTCAGTACAAAAAACACACAATTTTATACTCAAATCATTCATAAAAACTTCAACGTTTTCCCACTATTAGTGAAAAACTTGTTTTTATCGATGAATTAAATCGATAAACAATTTTGAAAAATTCTACTAAAAGTTTTAATATAAAAATACAAAAACAAATACATAAATAAAACGACTTAATGGGAGAAAATGTTTAACTAAATGTGATTCACAATTAATTCTATTCACATAAAAACCATTGAATTAAGTCCTAATAGTAAAAACATATTAAATAATATATTTCTTTCTAATTACATCTGTAGTCGTACTCATTATGTAATTATAAATCAAAAAAAACCAAATCTAAAAACTCAAAATAATTAATAAATATACATAAGTTTTTAGCACACGAATTCATAATTATTCTCAACACAATTCAATTTGAATTAATTTTTCACAAATCTAAGTATTAAAATTATATTTAAATGCTTTGTAATTAATAAAAAATATATAATCGTTTTATTTTAGTAGAATAAAACTATTTAGGAAATGTATAAATGATTGTATAAATGGCAAATTCAAAGGGGATTGAATTGTAATCAGAAATTGACAAACATATCAATCGGAATGAATCATAATTTGGCGAATAATCGAAAAATGGGATGACTTTCCCATTTGTATTATATCTATGTTTTTATTTGGAGTGACTTTTTATGTGCTTTACTGTACTGTAGTGTATGTGCCGCTTGAACCTTATATACCAGTGCTGTATATCATGTGTGGGTTCGGAAATTGGAAGGGGGCTAAAGTAGCCAAAAGAGAATATCTCTGGTCACGCTTTGTTTAACACCTACTCTCTCTCTCTCTCTCTCTCTCTCTCTCTCTCTCTCTCTNGATATAATTAATGATTAAATATAAAAACTATTAAACATCAAATAATTTGTTTTTTATTTAAAAAGTTCATTAATAAATTAGACCAATCTCTCTCTCTCTCTCTCTCTCTCTCTCTCTCTCTCTCATTCACTCATTCATTCATATACTGCCGCACATCGCACACACACTCTCTCAACACAGTGTCAGTCACTTTCAGACAGCTCTCCCATCGTGTGTGAGGCCATCCATTTCCAGTCATACAATCGCCGAAACAGTGATCCCTTAAATATAAACGATTGTGATTTCAAAAACACACAAATATATAATCATTTACTAAATTTGACGGTTGTTTTTGTGTTGACTTTTCTTGACTTTAGTTAAGCTATGATTTGCCGAAAACTAATCAATACTTTACTACACAGACAGTCTAACAGCTCATAGGATATAATGATCACAATTTTTGCTTTTGTCGAGAGAGAGAGAGAGAGAGAGAGAGAGAGAGAGAGATTGGTCTAATTTATTAATGAACTTTTTAAATAAAAAACAAATTATTTGATGTTTAATAGTTTTTACATTTAATCATTAATTATATTGGTTTGACTGAACGAATGAACGATTCATTAAAAATGATATTTTGAACGATCGATTGGGAGGTTGTGTTGTGTGGGGACAGAGATGTGCCATCTCTTGAATACAGAGACTTTAAACACTGGAAGACATCTATAATATGAAAACATGATTAGATTCGAGCGAATAAACAATTGTTCAATTAATTTGTGAGCAAAATAGGGAAGCAATAAATTAAAGCTTTTATTATATAGTTGTTGAGAGAGAGCGCCGGCACTAAAATACTTGGGAATATCGCACGCAAATAGTCGATAGTCTAAAGAACTGGTAGTTATATAATGTATTTCATTTAAATGAATGGCTTTCATCTAAACTCATTTTGCATGATAATAACATAGTTTACAGCTGTATTGCATCACAATACGAGCACAAGTATTAGATGAACACGCAGTCCAACACATCAACAACTTTTATTGGCTCCGTTAGCCTGGATTTGGGAGTTTACTTCCCAAACGTATTTTGCCCTCCTTTGAGACAAACTAATCAATAGTTGCAGTGAAGGAGAAACTGAACCCAAAAAAGTGTGCAAAGAATGGAGAGAAGAGAGAAGAGGTTTGTGTCGGTTCTGGTGCTGTCATTGAAGACCTTTTCTAAACTAATAAACCATTATTTTATTCCTCACAACAAGCGTTTGATTCGTTTGATTGTGTTTTGCTTTCGTCTAAAAGTGAATGTTTTCATTTGATTCATGAGTTATTGGATACGACTTATCCTCATTTGCAAAGTAAAGGCTCCGGAATTAGATACCGGTGCCAACGTATTCAACAGAGAATATGATATAAGCATTTGAAAAATAGCCAAAAGATAAAAGAGAGCTTTTGGGAAGAATTGAGACACAAATATTGCATACATTAGGAAACAGCGATCTTATCGTCTTATCGTATATATGAATGTGTGAGCACTTGGATGTGTTGGATGTGTTGCCTGTGCTGTATGTCTGTATGTCTTGGATTTGGTGAACACTAGTGTTTAATACCTTACATGAGTTGATGCCATGCACTACTAATACAACAGCTATTATATGCCGAGAATAATAGAGAAATAGTTTCACTCAAAGTTCTCTCAAAATGCATAGAAATATCCAAATGTGTAACAATCAGTAAGACATGAATAAAAGGGTGGGGCGTCTTGTGATGCAAGTGTTTATAGTGTTTTTAGGTGAACATCATATTTGTTGAATAATAGCCTAAATATAAATTTTGAGGTTTGCATGGAATGGGCGGGAATGCAATCTCGGCTCAGACATGGAAAAGGATGAGCTCAGCCAGCAATCACTCGTACTATAGATATATAACTCACACAATAAACTAAAGCCAATGTCTAATAGCTTTGATGTACATCTGAATTGAATGAATGTATGCTTTGATACAGAATTCAATTGAATGCCAAATATATGGAAACATTAAACTTTGATCGTATACTCTGTGAAAGCTTAGCTTAGGCCTTGCATTGAATTTAAATGAAATATCAGAATCGCATTCATTAGTAGGCATCGGAGTCATCGACAGAAATGGTGAGCCGATTGGGGGGTCGACACACTCGCCGTACAACTCATTGTGGGCTCACTCTATGCCACACGCGTTGTGAGCGTCAAAGTCGTGTAAAGACGCTCTCCTATCAAATAGATATGAATTTTATGAAATGTCAAAAATGCAGTTTTGGGTGAGTTTTCAAACGACTTTTGCGACGTCTTCACAACAACCCAGCGCTCAAAGTTGAGTTGAGTGTCGTTTAGGTCTCATATCATGTGAAACACTAAAATATGAATGCATTAGGAATGTTAAGATTATAACTTACACATCAACTTACCATTCATTGAAAGGGCACACCAGCCATGCCATCCCTACCATCCCTACCATCGATATCATCCACAACACAACACACGCCCTGTTTTACTCGACATTCAATACACTCTATACTAACTGAAAGACAAAAAGAAGAGAAACAGAAAACAGAGATAAAGCTTTAGTCAAGAAAACAGAGACAGAGATATGACATAAGACTCGGATATGGCGTTAAAATAAGTAAAGAGTCGAGAGTTGAGACAAAAGAATGATGTCATGTGTTGGTTGTGAGATGTGTTGAACACGAAATCCTCGTTGTTGTCGTTGTTGGCTATCATGTCTGACAACGGATTAGAGAGAGAGAGAGAGAGAGAGAGAGAGAGAGAGAGAGAGCTGCTAGAGATGCAAGAGCTGTACATTTGGTGTATTAGTCGACAATATTTTCAGCATTGGGTAGAGATTGGAAGCATTGGTGACATACTGTAAGGCAATCACAGTATTTGAATAAGAGATGAATTAGAGAATGGAGTGAATGAGTGTTGAGTGAAATGATGGCTCAAAATGAGATGAAATGATATTACGTTATACTTGACTCAGTCTGAGATTGCATTTGACTAATGCTTTGGTTATATGTTTGCGAATTTGGCGATGAATAACATTATTTGGGATTTACTCTCAGCCTAACCATCGCGTTGTGCCAAAAGCTGACTTAATTAATTTAAGCGGATTAGCACAGACTTACGGATGTGAGCCATCGAACAGGGATTGCCACAGGAATAGGCACAGGGATGCTGGCATANTGGGATTTACTCTCAGCCTAACCATCGCGTTGTGCCAAAAGCTGACTTAATTAATTTAAGCGGATTAGCACAGACTTACGGATGTGAGCCATCGAACAGGGATTGCCACAGGAATAGGCACAGGGATGCTGGCATACATACAGGGAGCGCAGGCATACAGGCATGGGATGCTGGATAGCATCGGTGCTAAAGGGAATTGAATGCAGCGTTAAATTGAAAACACATTTGAAAGGAGAGAATATAAAAGACAACTAAAAGTGAATGAAAATCAGT
>CAJPVJ010001880.1:0-14716 GCA_905397405.1 Oppiella nova
TTAGGCTTTGATTTAAAAGACAAAATAATGTGAAAAAACAAAAGAATAATAACTTTTGATTTTTGTGAGCACCGAAGGAATGTTTAAATATTTGTTTAGATTTATTTCCAAAGAATGTATTGTGTGCTCACTTTTTGTCTCATAATCTTAGGTCAGGTTAAGACTATTGGCAAAAGTATTGTTCACGTATTCTTGTGTTTATTTAAATGATTAAACAATAAATACAACAAATATTTCGTATTTTATTGTTAATAATAAAATAGATTACATGAGAAGAGTTCATATAATAGTGTATTAGATTTAATGCATACAATTTGCACACATAATCCCATCGTTTTTTCATATGTAGTCAAAAATACATTGGTTTTTATAGTATTTTGTTTTATTTGTGTATAAATTATATACATCTAGTTTTTTACTTGTATTATGTTTGCTTGAAATATTAAGTTACAAACAAAATTTGCACTAACTTTTAGATTAAATAGTTTTTTGTCTAATATTGTGTTTGAATTTATTGTATAAAAGTTTGTTTAGTATTTTATTATTATTTAAAAAACATTAAAGTTTTTATTGTGTTAAAGATTTATATATAAATATACGAAAACTCTTGGTTTTTGTAATATCTTAGTATTTATATCGTATATGTTTTACAGTGCAATACATAAGCGAATGACTTGACTTACAATTATTTATTCCCTCTCTCTATCGCCTGCAAGCAATTCCATTGCCCTATAGTTTTACATACCGTTCCCTTCCGTTATCCAATACACGGGTTACTTAGTGTGCCATTTGTTGCAGATTTTCCCAAATTAGACACATTTCGAGCAGAATTTTGGTCTAAATTTTACTATTATTTGCTTATTTTATGCATAAATAAATAAATGTACTTTTGATGGCAACTTTATTGGCGATATTTGTGCGAAATTTTAGTCATTTTCATACCAGACGTTGCGTTAAGCTTTTGTTGAGCTACTCTTTCGGTGTCCTATATATAAGTTTTGAGTTTGAGTTTCCCATTCATTGCATAACACTTATCGCGAGTTTAAGATTTATTGAAACCGAGAGTTAAGTCTTGAATCTGTTTGTCAGATATGAACTATACTTGCTATTAAATAAACACTTATGAATGCATTATATGTTAGGCGAGAATCTCAATACACGGGCACTCATTAATACACTCATTAATAATGATTAGTTATGCATACAATGAGTTGATTAAAAAATTATCTATTCATGAAAGGCATACGAATTATCGACACTTACGGGCACTCAAGTCATGCTTTTGGTGGCCTCAGAGACGGGTCATGTCTACACATTCGCCACACGAAAACTACAGCCTATGATCACTTCAGACGCGGGCAAAGCGCTGATCCAGACGTGTCTCAACTCACCCGACCCTAACGGTCTCCACTGTGGCGACCAACGCATGTCTGCCACCGGTTTCGAGGAGACGGACCTCTCATATGCTGTCGGAGATGACTCTCCCAATGATAAGGTAATTATTTTTATTTATTTATTTATACTCTCAATCTAATTACAAATTTCCTGTCCGTCCACTCACACGCTGATGAGTTATATGTTGTGTAATACTCGACTGGTATTATAGCATATAAAGGGCCGACTATTAACTATATGGGCGCAGCTGTGATCCAAATCGATATTTTTCGCTATAATTAACACTAATTCATGAACAATAGTGACACCAATTTGTTGTCCAATTGTTACATTAATTATAAATTATGCAAATTTCCACTAATTCTGGCCAACAATTGATTAATATTTATTTGAAACTATTGTTTACTTTTCTCATTACTTTGTTAAGCATTTCAACAGCAATTTGCCCACTTTTCTGAAGGCGTTGTCTTGCAATTTGTTCACCACTTCATATGCCGTACACTAAGGCATTACTTTCCTTTAGCTCTTGTCTTAGTTTTCATTTTTTATGAATTCTTGTTTGCATTCAAACTATATTTTAATGCCAATATTCATAAATCATATGAACTGATATATAATTTAATATATGCCAAAGTGTTGGTTGAATTTGAGTTAATTTTTATGAATTAAAACATTAATTGGACGGATATAGTGTAGAAATTGGTAGGAATTGCTATTTAAGGAATTTGCCTTTTCATCAAACATTCTTGCAATTTGTGATAAAAATTAAATTCTGGTGAAAACTCAAGTGAATGTCACATCTATTGAACCAAATATTGAAATCCATTTCCCAGATATCTCTATTTATGGCTATTTCCCAGATATTTGTGACAATTATTTTTGTAGTAAACAAAAACTATAACAAAAATGTCTGCATAAACACTGACTGTACGGATAGAATATTAGCTTAAAGATATCAAAATTGAATCCTTTCTCTATAAGGAATATGTTTCCCATTGTTTTTTATAAAAATTCATTTTACTTTAGTATTCTCATTGTATATCAAATTATGCTTTAATTTTATACATATTATATCTGTTAAATAGCATTTCATACGGATATAAGCCATTTATGGTATGAATATCATAACAAATTCCTACAAAATTCATTATCAATTTAAGTCCAGAACTTTTTTGGTTCCTCAATATTTGCCTGAATTTTGTTGATATCTTTGAAAACAAATGAAAATCTTTACTGAAAGTGATTTTCTAAACGGAAATCTGAGTTTCAAGACTCTATTTTTTATTTATATCTCTAAGAATTCATTTTTCCATTTGATAAACGTATAGAAATTAACGGAATTTTTGTTATAACTGCTGTCAAGTTTTGTAATTCTGTCATTATATTGATGTTTAATATACAACTTGATAAATGAATATCATATCTGACTTACCAGTCCCTTACAAATGTCAGTCTGTATCGGAATTGGAGAAAGTATTACATATATTCCATATGTTTTGTTCATAAGAATCTCAAATCTGTTTCCCATTCTCGTATTGTACATACAGTACATGCAATTAAATGAAAAATGTTATATTTTCCTACAAAGAATCGTTATTTTATTGCTTTACTCAACTTTAATATACAGTACTTTACATGAATTATGAGAATATTATTGTATACGATTCATACAGAATATTGATAATTGCATTTTAAAAATTGCTTAGTTTTTATATAAAACTTTATTCTGATTCAAAATAATAATTAACAAAATAATCTTGCTAATCAAAAACATTGAACGCTTTAACTTAAAAATTAAACGCTTAATATTTTTAATGTAGAATAATAAATATATTAACAATTAATTATAGACAAAATATATTGGTTTTGAAATGAAAACTTCAATTCAATTGAAACCTATATAGTAATTTTGATTAGCATTTATTTTTACAATAAATATTGATGTGTTTTGTTAATTATTTTTTCTTCCCTTTCCCTATGAATGTGTTTGCCATATATGTGTGTCCTGTGGACAGTCGTGTTCATCCATGTCCTCGCCGACCTCTTGTCTGTCAATGTGTGGCAATAATAACCAAAATAATAACCACAGCAACCATAGCACTAATGGTCTGCACGCGCTCTTCGGCGACACCACTCTATCATTGGATCAGTTTGTCGTTACCGATGGTCTTATAGCTAACTGTTCCTCTCCTTCTGCACGTCTGCCACCGTTTTGCACCATTTGATTGCCACTTATTTTTGTTTTTAGTTTTCATTTGTTTTATTAGTAACAGTATTTTTGTTATGCAATTCGTGTTTTTAATGTTATAAATAGGCGCATAACTACTCCTTATTTTGTGTCTATTTTCTCATACAATTCCCCCGTTTTTAACACCGATTCTCTACAGCATCGCATGTTTTCATCTTTATTTTTCTTGTTTTTGTTTTCATTTTATAATTAGTTTATTATTAATTATTATTATTATTGTTTGTTTGTTTGTTTTTAAAGACCAATTGATGATCAAATTGACAAAAGTTTTATTAATGAATAGAAATCTCATTTTGTCTTAACGACCGACTGATCTGTGATAAGACAAATATTCTGTTTATATATTCTATCAAATTATTAGTTTATTTCTCCACATTTTATGCACACATTGTATATAAAATATAATGTGATTCTCGCAAATGATAATATAAATGAGTGTTTGAATGATTAGGGAAAGTGTAATCAAAACTATATTTTAGATTCCGATCTAAACTGCAATTAAGTGTTGAAGACTTTAGTGTTTCCATTCAATACTTTAATACCGGTATAGCGTTTGATAACATTTAATTATGAACTTTGTTAAATTTAATTATATGTATTCATATAAATTCTTATTATTATTAATTTCTGAATAGTGTTAAAATAATGTTATATTGAAAAATTGAATTAAAGGGATGGGAGAGTATAAGGTGAGGAATGGGATGTTTATTTAAAGTCTGCCATTGGATTAATTGGAAATTTGAAATTTTCACATTTAAACAATGGATATAGCGTACAAACCTATAGTTTTATGCCAGCAATTGGCAAATATTTGATTAGAAAATATGACTAAAAGTTATGCAAATATTTATTGTTATGAATGAAAGAGTTTTTTAGTAGGATTTGAGGAAAAAGTACCAGAATTGTATCAAAAGGTTTATGAGTTATCGGGAAAACAGTGTTTAAATTATATTTTATGTAATTTTGTTGTCATTATGTTTATTGAAAACTATTGAATATATTTAAATGTATTCACAGTTTAGAGAAATAATTTCCGTCACTAATAATCGCAATCAAGTGAATAGTTTTCTGCCAAACATTACATTAGAAAACAATACATTTTAGTATTATTTGAATCTCATATAAACTTAATAATACTAATATATAAGTGTTTATTATTATATTTAATACACAAACGTTTAGTTTTGATTTTCAAATATTTATTACATATACTTATTATATATTTTGAAATAACTTTTGCCATAACATGTGTATGCATTTGGCACAACCTATTATGAGGGATCTCACACCACATATACATGAACTATACGAATACCGTTCCTTAGTATATGAGCGGTTTGTCATTATCTGGAAGCCGATCGCTTAAACTATTTATCGGAATTTATTTCTCTAAATATGTTATATTGTAATCACATATTGAATGGAAATAATACTTTTGTTTTACACTTGAATTCATATCTATTATTATGTATAATAGTGTCTGAAAAGCGTTTCTCCCTTTCAAATCATCTGAAAGCCTTTCAAAATACTTTACATTGTATTGTATTCACCTTTGATTGCATTGATATCTGATATGCATTTGAATCGAAATCATTTTTTGGTTTAATTTTTTAATAGGCGTACTCAGCATAATGTTATTCATTAAATGATTTTTATTTTTCACATTCAATGATCTCTCTCTAACAGTATTTATACTGTATAAGTACGGTCTACCGACCGGTATGCCTAATATTCATACCTGTTTTCCATACTTATTATGTGTTAGTCTTTTCGTGAAGTTTTTGAAAACTTTTAGAAAAGTTTTTTTTATTTGTTTGTTTGACATAAAAAATCATTGTTTTCTGCATTTAAATCAATTCGAGTTTTCTTTTATGAATACATTTGTCCAATCATTCAAACACTCATTCATATATGAAAAAGATCACAATATTTTATTGAATATTTCTAGCAAATTATTTTTATTCTTTTCATATTTTAATAGTTTTTTGTTTATTGGATTTTTATTGCAAATATTTTACACATGTTTTTCATTTGTTCTTATATTGAATGTCTGAAAATTGGAGTGAATTACTCTCGGAAACTAATTTTTATTGCAAATTTTATTTTTGCCGTTATATTACTTTTTGTTATCCATTTTAGGATTTTCTTAATACATAGTAATTATTTGTTTATTTAAATTTAATTTGAATATAAAATTCAATTAAATTTGATTAGCATATGAATGAAATGATAAATTTACTGCTATTTTCTAGTTATATAAATAGATGAGATATAACTTAATTTTCTATCAATTCCTATATTGATGGACATCCTATAGAGTCTGAAAAAATATTTTTCACAATAATTGGTTTATTTATTTCTATACAAATATATTTTTTATTTCAGTTTTTGCATTTACTTTACTTGTATTGAATTTCAAACAAAATTTAAACAATAATTCTCACAATCTTTTAAATATTGTTTTCCTATAATGTGTGCATAAAATTGTAGAAATATTAATAAGAAATGATTGAATTAGTATTTTATATAACAAACAATTGTAAAATTGTTGTCCATGTATGGACAGTAATTATGTTATTATTACTTAATATTTTTATTGTTATTGTTTAATATTCATATGAATTGCGGTTTTTTATATTATAAATAGTATTATATATTTTGCGCTCAAATATCGGTAAACCTATCAAAAGACTCATGTTAACTGTGAATCTCTGAAACATATTTGAATATTCAATGAAATATACAAAACAAATATTGCATTGAATTAGAAATTTATTCATAATATTTGACAACAAAATTATATCTCACTTAACATACGATGAGATAATTATCAGATCCTAAGAGATAACAGTGTTTTGAGAGTGTATTGCGATAAATGGCGTGAAAAACATTTTTGATATGAAAAATAATTTGTTATTTTCCATAAATATATAAATATTATTATGAACACAATTGAAAAAATAATAATTAGTCATAATTTTTATGCCAAACTAACCCCCGAAACACAACATTGAAATGAATGATAAATACTTATTAATAATTATGTTTTTATTCATATAATTATTTGTATAAATATATAATTTAAAGGCATATAAATTAATTTCCACAGACCACGTTTAAATACATAATTAATGTCTTTGTATTCAAATATTTAAGAAATACTTGAATAGATTTTTTGCAAGTATTTTGTTATAGATTTTCTCAAAATAGCCTTTTATTGCTTATCATTTGCTCCCATCATATCTTATTATTATAATTATTTGTATTTAACATATATTCCGATGTTTTTTGATATAACAAAACTAATGAACTTAAAATCTAGTGATACTAACCATAAGCCAAAGTGTATGTATAATAAGTTACGATTTGATTTCTCCTTTTTTGTATTAATTTATAATTATTGACATATTTTCGCATTTGACTCGAAATGCATTTATTATAATCATTAATTCCAATTAATTATTTTAATAATTAAAACCAATAAAAAAACGTTAAAATATTTATCATTTTTATTTGTAGTTTTTTATGTAAATGAATAAAATATCATAGATATTAAACTCCTAAACAGTTAAACTGTGAAACAATTATTAGTAAAACGTTATCCAAAACAACAAGATTTTTGGTATAAATTCAAAAATGTATTCTTGTTTTGTTTGATATTTTGTTAATTAAAATGAGGTTAGACTGTCATTAGGCTATAAGAATGTGGTATAGGCTATGAGAGTGAAGGCCATATATTATACAATTGGTATACAATGGGAAGACTTTCATTAAGTCAATAGTGGAGTGAATACACAAGACTTGCATTTCTATTCATAGAAATATTCTTAATATCTGTCATTCATTAGTCGAGTGATGTTTATTGCTGTTTGTATTGAGTATTGAGTCTGTAATGAGTTTTCAAGTCTTAATCGTTTATTAAGTCTTGAGTTTTTATAAGATCTCTTTAACGAAAAACTCGTAGCATTTTCTCGAGATTCTTGTCAATAATTGCCTTGCTTATTACATGATATTTATTATAAAAGTGAAATCAATATTTAAATTTTAAATACTTGACAACGATTTGATTTATGACAAATTAGTGAAGTTTTTATAAGTAATAAAATAATTGGCATTCATTTTAGCAATAATAAGACAGAATATTGTCATTTGAATTCATTTTTACTTATCGTATGATCACAAAAACGTCTAAACAATTATTTTTGTGAAATTAACAAATATTTCATGTAATTATCCATTCATAAGATTAATAAATCTTGGCTATTGATATGCCGTATATTTGCTTACATTGTTTTGTTGTAATTTATAGTTTATTCAATTATAATACGCTGTAATTTATCACTAATTATAGATAATTACAGATATGATTATTAGATGGGAAAATGAACAATTTTTTGAAACAGTTAGTTCAAAAGAAATGTACATTTCATACGCTCTTTAATGACATATAATTATGTATTTGTAAATAAATGCTATTATTTTGTAATCGTATAAACCTCTCCAACAAACCAATGTATTTACTAATGGGTGCGCCGTTTATATTCAATTAAATCTCTCTCTCTCTCTCTCTCTCTCTCTCTCTCTCTTTCCATTATGTTATTAAATTCATATCAATACAAATAAAAATTATTTTAAAGTTTTAAAAAGAATTTATTGCATATTATTTACTCTTTATTTCAATACTTTTCACTCAATAGGAGTCTAATTGAATGAATGCTTTCAATGAAATTTTTATTCATTTGTGTGATTTTCTTCACTATAGGGAGACTTAAATATGCATTAGTTTTCAATTCTTTTTATATCAATAAGAATTTTGTTTAAAAGTACGTACAGTACTCATCATAGAGGGTACAGGTCATTTTGTTGAGCCTTCGTACATACTTTTAAGATGATTCCCTTAAAACAAATTATTTATCGTTAAGTTTTCATAACGATTCTTGGATCTTAAATTTAGGCTATGAGTGAGTGAGTGAGTGCGAGAGAGAGAGAGAGAGAGAGAGAGAGAGAGAGTATGCATTTTGTTTGATATGACTCTTTTGGCAAAATGTTGGTTGGTTTCTAAATATGGGTTTTCGTGATATGTTTGCCACGGAATGAGAGGAGAGATGATTACTAGGGGACAGGCAGACAACGAGATGTTATATTAGTCTTTATACTTCCGATACATGTTATTGACCTTAGATTTGATTTTTAAAAGATTTTTATGCGATTAACTGAAAATTTTCGTGAGATTAAAAGAATATTCATTATTCTTGTGCCACTACTCTGTTCCGTTAGGAAAGGGCTAAATGTAGTGATTATTAAACAAACTCATGGTTACCCCTAAATATTGGTGTCACAGATATTTTTGAGATGAGATGTGTTTATAAGACTTTGTTGTAGTAGTGATGGATTCTGTAGTCGTTTGAGATACAGATATCTGTTTAATAGACATTTTTTGCTTCTAATGTGTATTATTATGTTTGTGTTTAAAACAGTTTTAAGACAAAGTTTTAACAAAAATAATCTAAATTTGGAAACGATTTCCAAATCTTATTTCTCTCTATGTTTAGCACATTTTCTCTGCTTTCCTATCGTATATAAAGTGCTGATGAGTCGAGTTATATATAACTATTAAAAATTTATTTTCCGTTTACGATTATCAATAAGAGTGACATGCAGTGCACCGGCAGGTTTGCCTTTAAATATAGTATCCAGAAATTGTCGTTTTATTATTAACTGTCGTATTGATTGAAATGTCTTAACGATTAGATGCCGACAGGAATTTCTATTCATATTTAAATTCTTATTCACTTTTTAAGTTGTTATACATGAGAATACATTTGAAAACATTTATAAAAACCCATTTATTATTTGTATTTAAACAATAATAAGTATTATAAAGTTAAACTATTTTTATTAAGCTTGATTCACATAAATAAACTTATAATTTCTATAAATATGATAAATTATGCGTTTATAAAAATATATTACACTCTATATATACTCACAGATCTTAGCATATAATATAATTGATTAAAAATAAATAATTAAAATATTTTATTTTGGCTCACTCAACATATTGGTTAATTTTGTAAAAGACTTTCATTTACTCATATTAAATTATAAGTTATTTATGTCATAATAACGACTATGAGCTTGGTGCTGTAAATGTAAACTTTGATGTAGAAATATTTATTTTGATGCCATAAGTTATGTTATTTATACATATAGTATAGTAATATTCGCTCACTTTATACGCCTACAGAATATTCTTATTTAGAATATTCTAAATGTTAAATATTCTCAACTTTTAAGCATTGCTTTTGAATGATAGCATAGATTTGTTGCTAAAATTAGTCAAACATTTTCTGCTCTTATTTGCTGTTATTTTTATCTTATTTTTATATCCAATGATATCTCGTATGTGTTTATTAGAAAAGTAAGTTATTTTTTCGCCTAAAATGCAAACTAATGGATAAATAAAGTACACGTTTGGCAAACATATTTTTAATTGCTCTTTGTTTTAGTTTTTATTTAATGTATTATTGAGTAATTGTGTGTTTTAATTATAACTTAGATTCATTTTTGCTAACTTTGGGATTGATTTCAATTATAGCTTACTTTCATTTTTAAAAAATTTTCATCAATATTCACTAATAAGTTTTCAATCTACTAATTATTTTTTTATGCACCACAATGCGTTTATTATGTATTTTAAATACGATTTATTCTTGAATACATTTTAAACTCATAGACAACACCCAATAATCAGTAATATGTAGTTTTAGCCGCTAATAGATACTATCCCTTTGTTACCCATCCCTCACTCCTTTTCATTGTATGCTTCAAATACTGAGTTTTGTCATAAAATATATTATAATTGTTTAACAAAACTTATATATTTTATGTGTTTTCACATAATTAGGAAACAAAATAAAACAGTATATGAATATAATGAGACGAAAATATATAATATCTTTATTCTCTTTATAAGAATTTCCTGTTTATTATGAAATTGTTTTTTCAAAACAATGATTATTCATAAATGCATTTTCATATATAATTTGTACAATTTGTGAGCATTTCTAAAGAATAGTTTTGTTAGTTTTTTATTTTAGGCATTATTTCACACAAAATTTTCCAATTATATAATCAAAACTCAAATATTTGACAAAATTTCTAAAATTCTTAATTTTTTGGCTGAAATCGTATTTAATAATTATCTTATTATTTGATTAATTAGTCAACACATGAAAGAATGTGGAAAAATAGTCGCTTTCTGTACATATTTCACAATCTGTTCAATTTAATCAACTTCTGTGTTTATAAAACTATCTTAAAGTTTTTTTAATACTTTATTTATAGCCTGTATTACAAAACCGTTGTTTACAATCTATATAATTAATAACTTAAAGAATAATCCTTTTCTTTATATGATTACTACTGTATATTCACTGCTTATGTTTGCTATACTCTATAAAAAGTGTGAAATTTGTTTTGTAATAAGAAAACTATTTCTCACAACAGTTTAAAGCTTTTTACAAATATATATTAGTAATAAATTATATGAAAATTAGTTCTTTGCTTTAAACAAACTTTGCAAACATTTAACATAAGTGTGTTAACAAGAATATTTATTGAATTTACAAATATTTATAATATTTAGAAAACTAATCATTATTTTTATATTTGATTTCATTTAACAAATAGAGTGACGAATCATGTGAGCCCTCCGGACACTGTCTGTCGAGCGGCGAGTCCTCAGATAACGGTGCGGACGACTCGCCCGAACTGCTGACCGGTGTTCTCAATACAGGCGCTGCCGTGTCGACGGGTCCGACCACTTATGCACAGCTCGAAAACGCTTTACCACTCAATTATTTAAATGAAGTCAATCTAATCAACAATAAGATCACTAATCGTCAATTGATTTCACAGTTGACTAACTCTAATGGTAATAAACACTGTGTTTGTGACCAATAGTTATGACATTAATGTTTCACTTTGCAATACACAGTGCTATCTAATCAGACATCACTGTCGCACACATCGCAGTCGACAATGCCGTCGCTGTCCTCTCTGGTGACCACCACCTCATCGCTACAGTTGACGCCAAACACCGGAACAATAAGTAGTGCATCGAAATTGGGAACAATTGGATCCAATCCTAAAGCCAACCAAACAATACACATGAGTCACACATCAGCCCAACAATTGTTAAGCGCCGGTACTTACCATTTGTTTCGTAGCTAATCGATTGCGCGAATTAATTAATAGCCGTTATACACAAGTTTTCACCTAAAACTCAATTCACAAATTATTATAATTTTCTAATCAAATAACAAAAACCATTTTTTGTGCTATTAATTGAAGGCTTTTCGTATTGTCAGAGGATTTGATGCAAAAAAAACTATTTTTAGTTTTCGCTTTGAATAACACAGTTATGAATTGATTTGACAACAAAACTAGAAAATTATAATATGTTGAATATAAAAGTATTTGATTTATGCTTCGGAATAATTTTTGTTTCATTTTGACATTTATTGCCGTTTCACAGGAAATATCCTATTATGTGCCAATGGAAACCAAATAACATTACCCACTGCCCAGTCATCCCAGTCCTCATCGAATAATGGGCCGACACTTATGTATAATCCCACTCAAGGTCTAGTGTACGCCACGGCCGGCGCCGCTAACAACGCCGGTAATGCCAGCCTTATAACCGACGGACTTATACTTAATTTGGGACAAAATCATAGCACCGGTAACACTGAGGTTCTCATCAATAATAACACATTTTCACAAGTAATTCAATTTTCTTAATGTTTAATGCAAAATATTTTTAGCAATCAATTAATTAAATGTTTTACTTTTCAAATTATAGCTACATTTACAACAGACAAAGCCAATGACCAGTAGTGTTAATCAGACATCGGGTGCTAAACGTGGGGACGGGGTTAAGAAGCAACGAATGAAATGATAATTGAAGTCATAATTTCAATACAAAAACCTTAAAATTGAATTTTATATAAAAATTATTGTATTTTAGATGAGAAAAGGAAAATTGAGATTGAATTTTTAATAATAATAATATATTTTATGAATTAAATCTTATTAAACATAAATTCATTATATATTTATCTAAAAATAAGTGCCCAAAAACTTTTGATAGAAACTCAAAAGTTGTTTAAAGTTTATGATTATTATGATTATTATTATTAAAACCGAAAAGTATTAATAATTTATCTCTCATTTCCTGTTTTCAGAATCAAATAATAATTAATTATCACTTAATTTATTACAATTTTTGTGAGTTTTTTGTTGTTTTCACCCAAAAGAACAAGTTTATGGTTTTTGATTGACAGCTCGTTTTGTTATTAATTAATATTTATCATATTTATTATGTAATAAAAATTATACATAAAATTTGTTTTTAGAGAATTTTTCATATTAATCAAAATTGTATTAAAATTTGTAATTTAAAGTCAAATTTGAAGTAATATTTAGTTTTAAATAATCACTTTTTCTTCCAAACAGTTGCAATATTTGTGAATAAAAATTTTATTCAATTCAAAAGTAACATATTTTGACAAATTATTTAATTATGAGATAAACTATTTAAATAAATAACAAAACAATTGATGTTTTCATTATTTGCATTTCAGATTAATAGTATACAAATACATTAGCGATCACGTCATTTTGGTAGACCCTGGTGTTATGATTAGATTAAATTGACTGATACGACAAACTGAACAATTGATTGATTGAGATAACAGTTATATATTGTTTGATTGTCTCAATTATATTTGTATTTCTAATCTCTAACAGCAATGACTTTAAACACACGTATATTTGAATCTGTATTTCTGATGATGTGTATCACGTATTCAGTGAAATACAAGTTTTATTTATTGGCATCAAATTTATTTTTTACGCAACAGGTATATAATACCTGTCACTATAAATACATCTGATTGATAGGTGGCTCGTTGGTCTAGGGGTATGATTCTCGCTTTGGGTGCGAGAGGTCCCGGGTTCAAATCCCGGACGAGCCCAAGTCCACTATTTTGGTCATTCATTTTTTGCTAGACATTCAATTAGTACATGCTTGTCACCTTGCTCATTACGTTGTCTAATATAAAATTTAATTTATTATGAATATTTGTAAATTCAAGTTATTATATCTTTTTTATATCACAATAAAATTATTTTCCTAAATATTAATATGAGTTACTTAAGTGACAATTACTGTGCTGTACAATCATAATGTCCAAGATAAATTCTTTAATTTAGTTAACAATTGGTTGAATTTATTTATTAAAAGCACACTTGAATCGCATATAAAATACATTGGTTATAAGAGTAAACGTGTAATTTGAGTATAAGTTGTTAATATACTTAACATTGATACAGTATAATGTTTTACCATTAACAGTAATTGAAAACATAAAGTAAATGATTCCTATACAGTACCTTATAATAAATAACTGTAACAGGTTTTCAATTATAGTGAAGTCTAATAAAAGTTGTCAAAAATGAAATAACAGTGGCTCGTTGGTCTAGGGGTATGATTCTCGCTTAGGGTGCGAGAGGTCCCGGGTTCAAATCCCGGACGAGCCCAAGTTCATTTTTGCATTTATATCACCACTAACTCTTTATTTTTACATACACTATAAGTTTCACTATATTTTATTCAAATTGTATGATTAGTTTTTAAATTTTTGTTGAAACTAAATTAAACTGTTTAAAATAAATAGACAATTTATGGCCATTTATTAAATATACAAATAACGTACAATATATAGGCGTACAAATAAATCCCTGTTTATGCAAAACAATAGTAAGTTACGAATAAACTGAGCATAAAATGAATTGAATATAATGTCATAATTGATGTGCACTTGTGGTGAACACATGTTTGTTAAATCAGTAAACACTGTGTGTTTGCAGTGAATAGTGTTGAAAATGTTGTGGCATTTAGTGTCCACTCGTGTCCCACAATTGCATTCAATAGACAATGTGTTGCGTCAATGGGTTAGACACGAGCACAGGATTAAGATGTGCGGCTTCTTAGAGCCCCCGGAGTTC